>JXTB01000165.1:469032-487544 GCA_002914805.1 Parasponia andersonii
GTTCATCCCAACAGTACGCTTTTATATCATGGAAAAATTTCTTTTGCTGCTGGCTATTCATCTCAGGTGGAAGTAATCCACTCACTAAATAATTAACAAGGTCTGCATACCATAGAGTAGTCACCTGCTGTATAACTAAAAGCTGTTCATCTCGGAATGTTTCTCGAATGGGCTCTTTAATCACCTTTGCAACTCCTGCTTCCATTCTTGATAAGTGATCTGCAACTTGATTCTCAGAACCCTTCCTATTTTTTTATCTCCAAATCAAACTCTTGCAGTAACAGTATCCATCTGATCAATCTCGGTTAAGCATCCTTCTTTGAAATAAGATACTTGATTGCTGAGCGATCTGTATAAATAGTGACCTTTGTTCCTACAAAATAGGATCTAAATTTATCAAAGGCGAAAACAATAGCTAGGAGCTCCTTCTCGGTAGTGGTGTAGTTTAGTTGAGCATCAGATAAAGTCCTGCTGCTAGAGTAAATAAAATGGAATACCTTCTCTTTTTTCTATCCCAATACAGCTCCAACTACATGATCACTTGCATCACATGTCAGCTCAAATGGTAAAGACCAATTCGGATTTACTATAATTGGGGAAGAAACGAGTCTTCGCTTCAGCTCCAAGAATACTTGCATACACTCTTCATTGAATTTAAAAGATCTGTTTTTCTCCAGCAAAGTACACAATGGCTTGGAAATTTTTGAAAAATCCTTTATGAATCTTCTGTAAAAACCTGCGTGTCCCAAGAAACTTCTAATGCCCTTGACTGACGTTGGTGGTGGCAACTTCTCAATAACTTCAGTTTTCATCTTGTTCACTTCAATGCCGTGCTTAGAAACTCTATGACCCAATACAATGCCTTCTTGCACCATAAAGTAGCATTTTTCCCAATTTAGGACAAGGTTAGTTTCTTTGCATCGCTCCAACACCTTTTCAAAATTCAGCAAGCAATCATCATAGGATTCCCCAAATACAGAAAAGTCATCCATAAAAACTTCAAGGGTTTTTTCCACCATATCGCTAAAAATAGACATCGTGCATTGCTGGAATGTTGCTAGAGCATTGCAGAGACCGAATGGCATTCTTTTGAAGGCAAAAGTTCCGTAAGGGCAGGTGAAAGTTGTCTTCTCCTGATCCTCTGGTGCTATAACAATCTAGTTGTAATCTGAGTATCCATCCAAGAAATAGTAATATTCCTTGCAAGCAAGTCTGTCAAGTATTTGGTCAATGAACGGTAGTGGGAAATGATTTTTTCTTGTAGCTTTATTGAGCTTCCTATAGTTCATGCACACCCTCCAGCCAGTTACTGTTCTTGTGGGAATTAATTCATTATTGTCATTAGCTACAATTGTTATGCCTCCTTTTTAAGGCATACACTGAACTGGGCTGACCCAAGAGCTGTCTGAAATTAGATAAATTATCCCTGCATCTAGCCACTTGATCACCTCTTTCTTCACAACTTCCTTCATAATTGGATTCAGTCTTCATTGCTGCTCCACAGAATTGCTGAAGCAATCTTCCAGCAGAATCTTATGCATACAGATTATAGGATTGATTCCCTTGATATCGGCAATGGTCCATCCTATGGCCTTCTTAAACTTTCGAAGTGCTGCAACTAATTGCTACTCTTGCCCCAAATCCAAAGCTGAAGAAATAATTACTGGTAACATGTTTGAGTCACCCAAATATGCATATTTCAAGTGAGAGGGCAGTGGTTTCAACTCCACAACTAGGGGTTCTTCAACTAATGGGTTAGAAGGTTTGAAATCCCTCTCCAATAATTCAAGAGATTCAAATTGCTTCCCCGGTCTAGCAAGTGAATACTTTGTGTCCACCCATGGTACATAGCTCTCTTCTTCAATTTTTTCATCAAAATCGGCCTTGGTGGATACTGAAATCAGGTTGTTATCATAATTTTCCTGGAATTGCTTCAGCACAAGTGAATCTAACATATTGATGGCTGAACACTCTTCTATTTCATTCGGAAATTGCATAGTCTTGAACACATTAAATGTAACCTACTCATCATCAAATTGCATAGTGAGTTCTCCTTTTAGCACATCAATCAATGTCCTTCCAGTAGCAAGAAACGGCCTGTCTAAGATTATAGGCACTTCCTTGTCAGCCTCATAATCCAACACAATAAAATCCACGGGGAATATGAAGTTGTCCACCCGAACTAAAACATCTTCGATTTTTCCTTCAGAGTGAGCAAAAGATCTATCTGCAAACTAAAGAGTTACTGTAGTTGGTCTTGCTTCTCCAATTCCCAACTTTCTGAAAACTGACATGGGCATTAAGTTTATGCTTGCTCCTAGATCACACAAGGCTTTTCCGCAATAGGTATCACCAATAGAACATGATATTGTAAAGCTTCCAGGGTCTTGAAGTTTAGGAGGGATTTTACTCTGCCAGATGGATCTGCACTCTTTGGTCAGTGCCACTGTTTCAAACTCTCCCAATCTTCTTTTCTTAGAGAGGATGTCCTTCATGAATTTGACATACTTTGGCATTTGTTCTAAAGCTTCCACGAGTGGTATATTAATATACAACTGCTTTAAAACCTGCAAAAATTTGTTGAATTACTTGTCTTGCTGCTGCGTGTGGAATCGTTGAGGAAAAGGTGGCGGTCGTCTATTATTCTGCTTTTTTGGGCAGTCTTGCTGTAGCGATGCTGTAGCAGACTTCTCTTTTTCAACAGTTTGCTTTGTTATATTTTCCACTCTATCTTCCTTATCCTTTTCTCCTTGGATTTAAGAGAGCTCTCCTGATTGTTTAAACCTTAGCTCAGGCCCTTTCAACTCTTTCCCACTCCTTAATAAGATCACTTTGCAATGCTCTTTACTCTCACATCTTGGATTTTCTGTATCACTTGGCAAAGAACCTTGGGGCTTGCTATTCAAGGCATTAGCTAATTGCCCCATTTGATTCTCCAAGTTTCTGAGTGAGACTGCTTGGTTTTGAATCATTGCGGACTGATTCTGAATTATACTATCATTTTTCGCCATATACTCCTTCAATAAAGCTTTTATAGAGTTGGATCGCTCTGGGTATTGCTTTTTCTGATACTGTTATTACTGTGGTAAATGATGTTGGAAACCAGATGGATAGGTTGGTCTATTTAGAGTTGTATCTGAAGTAGCTCCTTGGTTGCTCCATGAAAAATTAGGATGATGCCTCCATCCTTGGTTGTACATGTTTGAAAACGGATTATTGCTCTTGTTATAGTTCCCCACGTAACATACTGAAGTAGGGTTAGACGGGCAACTGTCAAATGAATGCCCCTCACCACAACAAACACAAGAAATTGCTGCCGATTGATCTGTAGTTGCTCCAGCAACCATATTCATAGATTTCAGGATATTGGACAGCGATGAAACTTGAGCAGTCAAGGCTGTAACTACATCAACATCATGAATTCCAGTAACACGCCTTCCTGCAGCAACTCTTTCAGTCGGCCATTGATAGTTATTATTGGCCATTCGCTCCAAAATCTCAAAAGCATCATTATAGGACTTTGCAAGAAAAGCATCATTAGCCGAAGCATCCACCATTGACCGAGTATGAGCATTGAGGCCATTATAAAATGTCTCCATTTGGATACAATGAGGGATTCTATGGTGTGGGCATTTTCTTAGCAAATCCTTAAAGCGCTCCCATGATTCATATAAAGATTCCCTATCCAACTGCTGAAAAAAAGTAATATCATTTCAGAGCTTAGCATTTTTAGTTGGTAGGAAATATTTCATCAAAAATTTCTCTGCCAAGTTATTCCATGTGGCCACCGAATTTGGGGGTATTGAGTTCAACCATGCTCTCGCTCTATCTCGTAAAGAGTATGGGAATAGTTTTAGCCTTAAAGCTTCATCTGTGACTCCTTGCAGTTTGAATAAATCACACACTTCTATGAACAATCAGAGGTAAAGATGTGGATCCTCTGTTGGTACCCCACTGAATTGCCCCACAGTTTGGAGCATTTGAAACGTCACCGGCTTCAATTCAAACTGAGGTGCTTGAATTTCGGGCCTAACAATGCCAGGATTAACCCTATTAAGAATAGGAATAGCATACTCTCTGATTGCTCTGTCCCTGTCATCTGCCATTGCTGCAGCATCATTAGCATCAGCAACTTCAGCCATTCCTCTTAAACCAGCTAAACCTTGTTGTTATTCCCTTTTCCTTGCTCGAAATGTTCTTTCAATCTCAGGATCTAAGGGCACCAGATCTTGTTCTTGCTGATTATTCATATAAAGAGTATAAGTTCCTGCAAGCACAACCACAGGCAAGAAAAACAAATTAGTTTTCTACAAATAATTTTAGTTCTCTCAATCCCCGGCAATGGCGCCAAAAATTTGTTGGTGTTATTTTATAATTGTTACGCAAGTGCATGTGCTGAACAAGTAATATAGTAATGAATTGAGTATTGTCTCTACAGGGATTGATTAACAAAATTAGTTGGATAAAACTAATATCGAATAAGCTTAATTAAGAAATTATAAGAATTGACAGATGCAAAATAAAAAATGTAAATTCCAAACATAGAACAATATGACCTAAACAAGAGATTATAAATGAATAGATATATTAAGCTGGGATGATTGAATCCTTATCGGTTGCAAATATGGATACAATTGCTGCAGCAATGCTTATGGCAAAATTTACTCCAGTAACAGAAAATTCCATCAATACATAATAATCTTCCAAATTTATTATGTTTTAAGTTCTTCAAACCAGATTTAACATATTCCTATGCTGATTCAGTTCTCAATACTTCCTTTATAGCATCGATTTTCAATAGGTTATACATGGTAACGATATATTTCTATATCATTACTAATTTAGGACTCCACTTAAAAGACACTTGAAACATGTATCAGTCAAGTTAAATCCAACTAAAATTAACCTTTCCAGAATTAATCTTAGTTTAATTATCCTAAATACTGGTGGCCAAATAATAATAGGAATTAATGATGAAGCTCACTTGAGTGAACAAGAGAAAATTACCATAAACCTTAAAACAACATTTAATCCTTCATTACAACCTTAGATTCATCAATATCCCAACTAAGAAAAACTTAGCTTATGTTATGGGGCTCAAAAATCAACAACCTAAAGTAATTCATAGATTACAGAAAGTTCAAGATAAGAAAAAGAAATTAAATACAAAGAAGATTTAAGAAGGTAAGGAAATCTAGCTGGATAATGGTAAATCGAGCTCCCTACTACTAGTACTCCTTCTCCTTCGTTCTCTCTTCTCTGTATTGTCTTCCTCTCTTTCTTTTCTTTTCTGTCTTTTTTTTTTCTGGTCAGCCGTCCTCTTCTTCTCTTCCTACAGTACATTTTCCTTTTATATAAGAGTAGGTAAGGTACCCTAACACACATGTCAGCCAAATATGGAGTAAGGACCACTTTTGCTTCATTTTCCCTTAGCTGGTATTTAATATTAACTATCAGCACCAACTGTGCATAAAATATGCCAGTTAGAAAAAGAATTCTTCTGTTCAGTATTGCTCCGGCGCGTTGCTACAACAAAGTTACTTCCAGCTTTTACTTAAGTTCAGCATTCCTTCAAAGATGTGGCCATTTAAATTCATCAGAACTCAAGTCCTAATTTCAGTATTTCTACTAGAAATTAAAAAAATAAAATAGATATTGACTATATTAAATTGTAATCATCGGAAATACCACAGACAAAAATAAAATAAAGAAAAACACTTAAACTAGACAATTTGATCCTTTAAAATAGCTATCCCAAGACTCAAAAATATACCAAATAACTCTATTTTTATAGCGTTATCATTATGTTAATTTCTCATATATGAAATTTTAGCATCTTTAAAACGAGTATTAAAATAACAATTATCGTAACATTGCATATTTACTGACCAAAAGAATCTGTCATTAGGTAAATATTCAGAGTATGTCAATTATATTTTGAGCAAAGAACATTTCACAAATAGAGATCTCAAAAGTTTAGAAACATGCTAAGTAACGTAACGCTTGCAATATAAGAAATTATCTGTATATATGAATATATAGAATCTTCTGATTATGTGTATACATGTATCCGTTATTCTGTTTTATATGAGACATGAATACGTGGTGTATTTATATTGCCTGACAATATTAGTGAATAGAGTATGACAAACCAACTCCCAGATATGAGTATTAGTGAATAGAGTGTGGCAGACTATCTCCCGAATATGTAATATAGCTCCTTCAGGAACATTATGGTTTCTTCGGAGAGACTATAATTCATTCGGGAACACTCTGATAGTGATACAGGTTGTACGCAGAGGGGATTCTCCAGGGTTCGAGATCTCCATACAATGACTCATGCTCTACCATTATATGTTCTCTGAGTGGCTCATTATACGATTCACAATCTTGTCAGATAATACAATATATACAGGGATCTTAATTATATAATTATATGTTCTTTGTTATATGTATTTGTATACATTACTTACTGAGTTTCATACTCACGCGTATTCTTACATTGTAGCGGATATTGATGATACTTGTTTTTCGAGGAGGAGTGCTAACTGTTCGACCACGTATTGTGTATATGAGCATTTTAACCTATGGTTTTTTGACCGAAGGTTTTGCACCTGGTTTTTATCGTGTGTATATTATATATGACCATGTGAGAGGCACACTATATGTGTGTATATATATATGTCATAGTATACGTATAATTATGAGTGGAGTATTTTTTTTAAAAAAATTTAAAAAATTCTAATTTTTCATTATTTTATTAGTTCTAAACTGAGTAACATTTACCAATCTGAATAAATAATTATATAAATATTCTATACGTACGTTAGCAAAGTTGCGATGGTATGGAAACGAACTGTTAACGGAGGTTTCTGTTAAGCATCGATCACAAAAACGAATTGAATACAAAAAATAAATGAACACATGATTTTTATGTGGTTTGGCGTAAATCTTGTATGCATCTCCGAGTCTTTGATCACTGTATTGTGGAATAGAGTACAAATTGGACAGAATTTCTAAAGGGTGAATAAGTTGTTTCCCTTGGAGACGTCTATTTATAATTGAGAGCTAAATAACAAACTGTGCTAGTAAAAAAAAAAGTTGAACGAGACAAATTTAATACACGTGTTTTCATAGGTAATGTGGTTATCTCTTCATTCATCTCGCTACACAGAGAAAGAAATAATTATCTATTGGCCGTTCAGCAAAAAATAAAAATAAAATTGAATGAATAAATAAAACTAAAAAATTAAAATTTTCGGGAATAGATTGGGGCATTTGCAAATATCTTTTTCGTCCAATGGGATTCATATTCAATTGATCACAGTTTTTTATTTTATTTTATTTTTTAACAAGATGCAAAGTTTTCTTATTTACCTGGTTGCTTTCTTTTACTTTTTATTTCGTATATACTTTATTTATTCCCTTTTCTTTTTCTCAACTATGAATTATTCTACCAAGCGTACTACGTTAGGTGTTTTCTTCTTGTAAATAAGAGGATACAGTCATATAACCACATCCATTGAAGCAGACTTTCAACAAGTAGCCGTTTGTTCTGATTATTAACTAAAGAAATAACTGAACCTATACTAATATTTGAAACTCAAAATTAAAATAATATGATATAATACACGATCATTATTTCGATTCTTAGAAATTTTGTCACGACTCAAATCCCGAGCCAATGGCAGAAAGGGAATTTCATAAGCGGAAATTCAAAGATTATTCTAGAAAAATTCATAAAAATAATTTTAAAAGAAAAATTCCCACAGTTTTGTGATCACCATTAGACTTAGATTGTTAATGAAATTTATTAAAATAAACCAAATATCATTATCAGTAGTCTCATAATCCAACACACTAGTTATACAAACAGAATCCGTGAAATGAGCCCATTAATATTTAATATAAGCCAAAGTAAATAACAACGTTATTTACATAGTTATCAATTTTCTGTACGGTAATCAACTCCTCAATTCTCTGTTCTCAAGTTTTTAAAGTCACACCGAGCACTACCTAAGAGGGAAAAAGTAAGGGATGAGCATTTACATGCTCAGTAGAAATTTAATCACTTTTTAGATTAATGCAATTTCTCAAATCTGCATGGTTAGTTTTTTTAAATCTATGTATAAATCAAATATATAAATCCATTGGTATCCAGAATAGTCACATATTCAAACCAAAATCAAAACCACATCATTGTACATATCATACATCAACAAGGATATAAGTGAGCTCTCATCCTCCCATCACGGCCCTGTAATACTTCTATAGCAGGGGTACCCAGCATCTTGACACTGCCCGTAGGCATATCAGATAAAAACCTGCACAGGAGCCTAGGTCTCTCACCTAGCACTGCAGCAACTCACCAGTGATCTAAAAATACCGCGATGCTATAATGGAGCTCAAGTATGTGATCCTATGGTATGTATAACATGTAACAGTTCACAGTTACTATGCATCCAATAATCAAATCATGTTTTAAAAATCCAACTTGACATTATTCTGAGATTTATTATAACATGGGCAGCACACCGCTGTTTTACCCCAAAACTAGTATGTAAAAATGTATATAATAAGTTATGCAATCCAATCCCAATATAACCTAACAGTTTACAATACTTTCTTTAACCATCGTAAAATCACGATTTTTCATAAATAAATTTTAATGCAAATAAAATCCAAAACAAATATAAAAATTAGGTTATCAGATCTCTACCTTGATATGATAGTAATACCAGGTCAATGATGCTCGAAAAATCCCCGGTTAGTTACTCAAGTGCTTAAACGACAATTTCTGGTTCCTAGTAAGTCTACTTGAAAAAGTGACTTTTCCACCGGAGCTTTAAATATAGAAATAGAGGTCACCACTGAATTTAGAGCACCCAAAAATACTAAGTCAGATATATACTTTGTCAAAAACGGGTCCCAGTGCGAGACTGGCCCGTGGCACGCAAAACAGTATAATTTGTGCTACGAAGTTCTAATTTTCGTTCCACAACGAAACATAGTGATATTTTATATCAAAATTCATGTATAGACCTCACTGAGTCCAAATTCGAAATCAGAACTTAGTTTCGAGGTCTCTAGCATTAATTAAGTCCAAAAATATGAGAATTACATAAATACCACATTTTGAGAATGATTAGAAAAATGTTCTTTTTTTTTCTAATTACTATTTACTGCACTTACTGTTACCCTTTTTACTTTTACCAACTGTAATTATTTATAATTTTTAGCCCTCTTTCACCTCATGTATTTACCTCGGGTAAATAAATCATTTAATCAAAATAATTACGTGAATATCACTTTTTACATAGTTGGTAAAAACGGTAAAAATGGTAAAAAATTACCGGAGATGAATTTTAACATGAAACAACTTGGAGTTGATCGGCGACGGCGAGATGGAGCTTCACTTGCCGGAGGTGTCAAAAACGGAGGTCGGACTGTGCTCCGGTGGCCGGAAAACCTCGCCGGAGGCGGAATCGTTGTGGGGTTGCTACGGCTTCGTCCGACGTCGAAACAAGGCAGGACTAGTGGTGTTGGATTTGTCTTCGAAAGTCCTTCGACACAAGCTGGTGCGTAGGCCGAGGAAGGCGGCAGTGCGGTGGCTATAGGCGCCGGCAAATCTGGTGTTTTCTTTCTCCCTCAAGCCTCTATTTGTTGAAAATTTGAATTTTTGAAAAGTTTTTAAAAAAAAATTGGGTACTGTTGCAAAATATTATAATATTCTAAATATTTTATTATTTTAATCAAAAATTCAATATTTATAATTTTACCATTACTCTTAAAAATGTCTAATTTACCCTTATGACTTCGTAAATTTTACAAATTTAAAATAATTGCTAGTCACAATTAGCAAAATTAATCCGGGGTAGTACTCCTATTAAATTTATGATCCAGTACGTAACGTACGTACTGGAAGTAATATTATTATTCCCGTTCACATATACAGAAATCAACTAGGGTGCACTATGTGCGTGTTGACTAAGGGTTAACTGATCATATATGGTCTTACTTTTAAATGCCTTGATCCATAGCTATAGCATGACCCCTTAAGTCACGTCCAGTCCACGACTATACATGTTTTTCGTCCACGACGTGACTGCATGCATTATCCATGTTAGCGTTATATTATTGTCCTGAGAAAAGAAATCCATGTATTAAGTTCAAGCATTCACACGGACATTGATATAAAGATCCAATGTCCATTCAGTAAGCTGATGGAGACATCCACTTGCCGAGACTCTCGATCGATAACGAATGAATATGCACGGTTTATAATTTGTATAGGATAAATTAAAAAAAAAAATAAACTTTCAAATTTGAGGATTCTACTATTTAAAGTTAAATAGTATGAAGTTTGAACTCCACAATATAATACTCTACTCTAATATTAAGAATTTCTGAAAATTAATATATAAACTGATTATTTGACCAATTTTAATAACGAAAAAATAATAATATACTCTATTAAAATTACATTAATCCTTATTATTCTCTTTAATTTTGAGGATATTATTGTCTTTTATTAGTTAAAATTGTTTTAAAAGTCAGCTAATGGTATTAATTTTCAAAAATTTTTAATCTCAGAGTATTTCTAATGGATATGCTAAATATCATACTAATGCAAAATTTTGGTATTTAGGAGAAAAATGACTTTCCAATAGTGTGCTATATTTAGCATAGTTTTTAGTATGTACTATTCGTTACATGCCAAACATAGTACAAAATATAGCACATGCTAAATTTTAGCATGTGTTGTTATTTACAATATAGCCACTATTTTATATATAAAATATTCATGTGTTTCGCAATATTATCAAAATTCAATGTATATATTTATTTTTTTATTAAATTTTATTTGCAAGTTTATTCTTACTAAATTACAACCAATTGTAATTAATAGGAGAATATTTTTTATTTATAATTTTTTATTGACTAATTTGTTCATTTGTGTAGAATATGAGTACTTTTAAATTAGTGAATACAGTTAATTTTTATGATTAGTAATTAAATGATAAAATAATAAGAATATATAGTAGAAAAAAAAATATTTTATGTATAAAGTTAATGTTTAAAATACAAAATAACATTTCTTTTAGCATATATGTGAGACAAAATTCAAAAAGTGCATGCTAAATTTGACATATCATGCTAAATTTAGTATTGGCACACCATTTTTTAGCAATAATACATTGGAGATAGTCTAAGATATTATTTTATAGAGTTCAAATGTCAAGTTTTAAATTGCAAAGTACCCAAATTTCAGGGTATTTTTTTTTTTTTTTACAATTTACCCTTATATATTACCAATATTCTAAATAATGATATATATCACTAGATCATGATGCATAACTAAACATCATATGAATGAGCATTACAAAAAAAATTCACTTTTTGTTAGGACAAAATTTGTGACTAAGTGAAAAATTCATGACTAAAAGAATATTATCATCTTTATGTTGTGACTAAAAATTTGTCAAAAAAATATAATTTATTGTGAGTAAATGTGCTTTTAGTCACAACTAATTTCAATATTATTATAAAATATTAAAGATTGTAACTAAATACTATCGTTTTAGTGGTAAGAAATTTTTAGTTGTGATTAAATATTATTTTTAGATACACTAAAATTTTAGTGTGATTAAAAAATTGTTACTAAATAGTGACTTTTTTTTTTTGTAATGGAGTTAGAAATCTTGTTATTTGATATTTGTTAATAAATTACAAGATTGCTAACTTTTAAAAGTTGTCACTGATTTTTATTTTTCTTATAGTATTATTAAAAGCGCTCTTAATTTTATATTTCTTATTTTGGGACCTAGCTAGAAACAAACGTGCATAATTATTAATATATGTTATATAACCATGTAGTACGTAGTTTGTCATAAAAGAAAGGTAATTATTGATTTTTTAATTAGGTATTATTTATGAGTATATGCTTATGTGACATTGGATTAGCTTGATCAGTACACCAAAAATATGAGACTACAGGCAAAAGTGTCGCGACCCGAAAACTAACCAATAACTGAAAAAGTTGAACTTTTAGACAATCAATTTGAAAGAATTTTAAATAGTTACATATTCAAAAAGAGGATTCGATCAATAAGCTAAAACATTCTTTGTTCGAGACCCTCTCATTTAAAAAAAATTATTAATTTGAAGAATCAAGCTCATTATAGTTAAAAGGAATTTCACTCAATTAAGTTGTAAACTGAACCACTAAATTAACTAGAGGTCCACTGAATTTAAGCCATCGTGATTTAACACAAAATATAAATTCAAATACACGTTGTATGTATCCCAAATAAAACTAAGACAAGCAAAACATCAAATCCCAAATAGAAATAGAAGTAAAGCTGATAATTCGTATTATTGCGTCATATTTGAATCAACACGATTATGATACGACACGATAACTATTAAGATCGGAAATCGAGGTCTTGAATTTTAGTAATTTTATATGAATATGCAATTAAATATCGAATTTACAAAATTCAAGAGAAATCAAATACTTGGAATTTTTATTTTTGGTCCTCAAATCATTATAATTTCCTTAATAAGAAACTTCTTATTTATTTTTAATTAATCAAGAAAATGTTCATTAGAGCTTAAGAAGGTTTATAATTGATTCATTTGAAAACTTATTAACAAATCATAAATTTTATTAAAGTGAGTTCAATTATTAAAGTCTTTAATCCAATATCCAAAATAGATTACATAACGCCATTTGTATTTCTAAGTACCCAATTTAGTAACAAAATTATCCTCATATATCGACTTAGTAAATACACTATTCTTGGCTAAATAATTTTGACATAGAAGAGGAAAGAGGCATAGAGTAGGAACCAATCAAGGAAAAAGAATGAAATTAGAAATATATACCAAACATGCTTATCAAGCCACCGGAATAACTACTACAAAATAATTCAACACCTAAAGTGAGAGGACGTAGGGGGTGAGTATATGAATGCTCAATAGAGATTCAATTATAGGTTTTTAATCAGTATAAAAATACTTACTTTCAAGTTCCTGTATGGTCAATAAATATTCAACAGTTTTACATAAATCTAATTAAAATCATTTTGCAAAGGTTTAAATATTCCATACCATTATAAATACCATCTCAAAATAAGTACATATTATTCATGTCTTCAAAAGTATATTGGATAACACCTAATTCTGTAATGTCTAATGTTTATGACATACGTGAGTTCTAACTATCTATATGATGACTGTGAGTTTTATTCTAACCATCTGATTAATAACCATATGATTTCTTTCTTTTCTATTTATTTTTCAGTGTTTTGTTGACACACTATGATTCTAGAATTCTTTTGGAACACTGTGATTCTGTCGGCTGCGTGAGATAAATATACAATATAATGCTATATGAATGATATGAATCAGAATATGTACCATTTTCCATATGTTCTCAAACAGATTGTGCAGTGTTTTTAATTCAATCCAAGTTTAGTTCACAAAACTAAATTCTCAATTCATTTGTAATTTCCATAAATTTTGATAGCATGACAATTATTTTTAATATAATCCATAAAATCTAATTCCTATGGAAAATAGCTCCAAAATAATACATGGTATGCTAATAAGTGTGATGTGGCTCCCAGACAGTTTAAATATTAAATTATCTCAAAACCAAGTGTAAATACACATTTACAAAAAATTTCATATTTAGTCAAAATATGTAAATTCATAACTAAACCAATTTAAGAATCAAGTAATCGAATCTCTACCTTAATCAAACAGTGATACAATGCTATGGAGTATATTTGAGGTCATTTGGCAATCATTCGAAGGGGCGAAGGTCGTTTTTGAACTCTTGATCGTCCGTTTTGAAATATTATTTTTCCAACAAAGCCTCAATTAGAGAAATAAACCTCACCCCTGAATTTCTAGCACTCAAATTAGTTAGGTTAGACATATAATATGACCAATTTGGGGAGGGGCTGAAACTTGACTCCGTGGCATGCAAAACGATGCAAAACTCGAGCAATTAGATTTTATTTTTCTGTGCGGGTCACCAAATATAGTCACTATATATCTTATGTTTATATTTTCATACGTATATAATAAATATGAAGTTTATTTAACGATCTAATGACTGAATTAAAATGTAAACACTTAATCCTAAAATGCTTAAAATTATTTAAAAATGACAAAATTCAATCTGGACAATATTGAATTAATATATATATATATATATATATATATATATATATAACTTAATGATTCTCGTGTCGAAACGAATTAATCAAGCTCAGTTTCACGGCCTGAAGTGGCCGAAATCTTCATTGGCAACTGCTTTTCTTTGCAAATATTTTTTGCTTATTGCCAGTGGCCGAGGCTTCTGGCGACCCTACAATTCTGGTTGGCGGCTCATGGATCTGGGTAGTTGGCAACAATCTGTGATGGCCAGAGTTGGGTTGAGTTGCTTCAGCTGTAGGTTGTTGCCGATGTCAGGGAGAGAGAAAAAAAGAGCTGATGGAGAGGAGAGAGAGGGGGGAAGGAGGGGCATGTGGCACCCCTTAAATGGGTGATGCTATTTTTCTAAAATTGCATTTTGACTCAGCATACTTTAATCTTATTTCAATTAGGTCTTTTAAAATTACATTTAGCCCCCGATTTTCAAAAGTCCTTTCATTTTAATCCCCTATATTTTATTCTAAAAAAACTATAAAAGGACTAAATTACCTTTTAATAAAAACAAGTTTTTATATCATTTCCCCCTTAGAAGAATTTCGTCCCAAAATTCAAGCACAAAGCGAGAGTATAAGTAAAATAATAAGGAATAACATGTGGAAGGAGAGTAAACTATCAGTTATAAAGTGTAGGAGGATTGAATCAAACATTAGTCAAAAAAGAAGCGTGAGACATACGCCCTTTACTTGGTGTTAAAATCCCACCAACATACCGATGGTACATAATTGAATGAGATAAGGAGGTACAAAAAGAGATATAGGATCACAAGATGACTCATCAATAAGTACTCAAACCTCAACATGAGATGTTGGAAATGATGACCTCAAGTGGGTAATTAGTCACAGAAGTAGTAATGATAATCAAGAGTAGATGTCGAGAATACAAGACTTCTATTACTAGAATACGGATTGTTAGGCACCAATCTAGACTACTAAACCATATGTCAGATACGTACAATACCATCCCTACATCATACCTGATTGATAACACAATGGGATAATTTCATTTGTCTATAAATAGAACTTAGTCCTAAATAATCACTGAGTTCAAAGATTCTGACAAGATCCTCTCTAACCCAAAATTGCACCCATCAAGGTCTCGAATAGAAATTAATACCTTTAAAACAATAACAAGAATACAATGATAGAAGTCATTTATCATTATTCATAATGAGTGAGAAATAACCATGAACACAAAATACTTCTAGCCAAGAACATGACTAGAATCATCACGAATACAAAGCTCCAATAGAGAAGTACATACTCCAACAAATACTAACAAGTAAAACACTAAAATCCAAGCATATAAAATGCAATTATCCATATAACATGTATAGCCCAAAGGCTTTCCAAGATTTTTTTTCATATCTAAAATAATATTACACGGGAAAGATTCAAATAATATTCAAGTCCAAAAACTCTTCAAGTCTCTCTATCCAATGTAATAAATATAGAAATAATTTCAAATCATCAATCACCTATAAGGATTTTCTAAGTCTTTGGTATAAAAAAAAGTCATATAGAAATGACTCAATACCTACTATGCAAATAAAATTGATAACAATATCACAGTGCCATAGAAATAAAGTTTCAACAAAAGTCTTTTATTTAGCCTTATTTTATTTTTAAATTGAAAATAATTTTAAAATATGTTTTGAAAACATAAAACACGAAAATTAGGAGCATATAGAAATACTATACAAGTTCATAATAAGATCCCACCTTGGTCATAGGTAAACTAAACTTAAACTTTAAGTATTCCTTTTGTAAATATAATAACAAGAGTTTATCAACTCTCTAAGCAAATACACAAGTAATCTAATCTTTATGCCATCAATTATGTCACTATAATAATGCTTGGATCCAACTTAAATTAAGTAATGAGTTATAAGCTCAACTCAATATCAACAATTCAATAAGAACTCCAATCCACAGCAGATTATAACAAGAGTGTCCGATAATTCTCAAAAGTCAACACAAGCAAAGTTTCTCCAGTGATACTCATCCATTAACATCAAGAAATGAGACATTAACCATAGGAACAATTAATACTCATGAACTCACTTACTAAGCTAAGTAAATAAGAAGAAATTTCTTACTTGATGTATAGTTTGCTAACTAAACTATCAAGTATTTAAAATATGCCAATTTTCTTTCAAAACATAGTTAAGCATAATAGAAATTTTCTTATAATCCCAAAGCTTTTCCAAAGTTGTCAAATCTATCTTTAAGAGATTCAAAATCACACACTCTTTTAGTTGGCAAAGTACATATGCAAACACATTTTTATAATTCTTTATCAATGAAGACTCTAGGTGGTGCATGCTTTAGTAAAGCTTTTTTTACATTTTATAACTTTGAAGTAACCATACTCTAGTGATTTCATTAAAAATAGTTTTGAACAATATTTTCACGATAAGAGGAATCTATAAAGTATTTGAGAAAATAGCAGAGTTTGTCATGGTTAACTTCTTGGTCTAAATAGATAAGTAAAACTTTTAAGTCTCGCTCAAATTATCAAACATGTTCATAAAAGATAAACTTTTGCTTAACCAACCCATTTGTATTATGCACCATTTTTATGAATTTCAAAAGCTCAGCTTTTTTTTTTTTTTCTGTCTTCAAGAGAAACATGACACATCAATATGCATAACTCATAATCTATCAAACATCAAATCAAGCATATTACTCCATAATTTGTATTCATTTGAAAATCTAACTTCCATGAATTTAAAAGTTCGAATTAAGTTCTAAAGAAAATGTCATGCATATCATGATGTACTAAAGATTTAGGTATTCAAAATCAATTTATTTCTGTTCCAAGTTCAAATGAAACATTATCCCAAATCTCCAGTACAAGGAGTATCACGACCCAAAACCTAGGCCAGTGAGAATTTCACAAAGGTGGAAAATTCCTAGATTTATTTAAAAAGTGTCAAAAGTACTAGTTTTTATAAAACGGTCCATTTCAATAAAATAATTAAAATTTAATCCCGTGAATCACTCCCACAGTTCGTATACACCATTAAACATAGATTGAATAATTATTTAAAAACACGAAATCAAATATAAATCCAAGCAGCATCATCATCCACAACGAAACT
This sequence comes from Parasponia andersonii, assembly GCA_002914805.1. Lineage (NCBI taxonomy): Eukaryota > Viridiplantae > Streptophyta > Magnoliopsida > Rosales > Cannabaceae > Trema > Trema andersonii. The sequence continues at coordinate 486,359 of JXTB01000165.1, forward strand.
CAAATCCTAGAATGACAAACATAGGTTCACAAACAAAATAGAAAGTAGTAATCTTGGTTTAATGCTAACACAAAACCCAAACAATCCAAACACCATGACAACAAACTTCAAGCATTACCAAGATAATGAACTACAGTCAAGATGATATCTTACTCCTCTTGATCTCTCAAGTCGCACTGGACACTACCTGAGGAAGAAGGTAGGAAGGTGAGCATAAAATAATTATGCTCAGGTTTTTCGATAAAATCAGCTTACTAGGTTTCATAGGAAAACGGGCAGCATAACGGCTCTATTTTTAACATACCCAAAATAACCTGCACTCAGAAAATTCCTAGAGTAATACATTATGTATATATAATACAATCAAATCCTATCATAGATGTTCAAGAAAACCAAAAATTACATTTGTTCTCATATATTGCAGAAAATAAGTTTTATTCGAAAACGATATAAAACAGAGGTAATTGAGTCCCTACCTTGCTCGAAAAGTGATACCACGCTATTGAATCCTCAACATGTCGTTGACGATCGTCCAGAGAGTCGGGAACCAATTCTAAGTCCTCGTTCGTCCTCTTGCAAAAAACCAACTTCTCAACGGAGCTTCAATTCCACAAACGGACCTCTTCACTGAATTCCTTGCATCCAAAATAGCTAGGTTAGACATATAACTTGTCCAATTCAGATCCAGACCCACGCTGGGCCGGTGGCATGCAAATCGAGGTAAATCTCGACCATCCGATCTCGATTTCTGTGCCGGTCACTAAACATAAGCAATATATATATATATATATATATATATATATCAAACTTCTCTATTTTCCTAGTAAATTCCAAAAATGAAGTCAAAAACACAATCCAATGGCTAGATAAAAAACAACAACTATAAACTCGAAATACCCAAAAACGGCAACTTTCAATCCGGCAAAAAATGGGGGTGAGATATATATACCTTAACAATCTTTGCGACGAGACGAATCCTACGGGACCGGTTGGAGGTCGAATGGTGGTCGGAATCATCGCCGGCGGCTAAAAATCCGAATTGGCCTTTTAAAGCTTTTCCACCGATGCAGACATCGGCGGTGACCGGGGACAGGGGGCGTGGCTTCCTGGCAGCACGACGAGTCGACACCGGCAGGTCGGTTGGCTGGACGATGGCCGGAGCGGCGCGGCTGCTCCTCCGGTGGGT
>JXTB01000165.1:487568-503041 GCA_002914805.1 Parasponia andersonii
GGGGGGGGGAGAGAGAGAGAGAAGAGAGAGAAAAATGATACCCACGTGAGTGAGAATATATAGGGCTGTGCAATTTTTCAAAAATTACACATAAATCCCTAAAATTCTAAATCTCTATCAATTCTGTCCCCCAAAAATTATAATTTAGTCCTTCTGCACAAAACTTTTGCAAATTAATCCTCCCAATATTATATCCAGAAAAGTGGTAAAATGTCCAAATTACCCTCTCAAAATCTGGGCTTTTACATTCTCCTCTCCTTAAAAGAATTTCGTCCCGAAATTCAAAGTACAAGTCAAGATTTACATCACAATATAACTTCTGACTGAAGGTCAACAAATGAGGGTACTTCTCGTACATCTCCATCTCGAGTTCCTAAGTAGCCTCGTCTTCTTTGTGATGTTTCCAAAGCACCTTGCAAGTGGAATCTCTCTGTTGCAAAACACCTTCAACTCTCTAGCCAACAAACGAACAGGTTGCTCTTCATAGGATACATCTTTTTGGATCGGTACATGCACGTACTGAACAACATGAGATGGGTCCGTCGTGTACTTCTTCAACATTAACACGTGAAACACATTATGCACGTGATCCAACTGTGCAGGTAGATTCAAACGATACGCTACTGGTCCATTTTTTCAGTGATCTTAAAGGGACCAATATACCTTGGAGCAAGCTTACCCTTAACCCCAAATCTTGTCACACCACGCCTTGGAGTCACTTTCTAGAATACGGAATCACTAGTATCGAACTCTACCTCACGCCTCTTCAGGTCAGCATAACTCTTCTGACGACTCTGAATCTCTTTGAGTCTCTATTGGATATCCTTGATCTTCTCAGTAGTCTCTTCAATCAGTTCAAGTCCAAGAGTAACATACTCTTCAGGCTCCGCCTAACACAAAGGTAATCTACACGGCCTTCCATATAACACTTTATATGGAGCCACACACACATTGGTCTGGTAACTGTTATTGTAAGCAAATTCTACCAAAAGAAGATGATCATTCTAGTTCCTACCAAAGTCCAGTATGCAACAACATAGCATGTCCTCAAGAATCTGAATGGTCCTTTCAGACTGACTATCTGACTTAGGATGGTGAGCCATACTGATATCCAACTGCGTACCCAACACTTTCTGCAAGACTCTCCAAAACTTAGAAGTGAACCTTGGATCTCTGTCGGAGACTATGCTTGAAGGCACACCATGCAAGCATATGATGTTCTCCATATACAGTCTACTGAGCTTAGTAAGTGAGTAGTCCATCTAGATCGGTATAAAGTGAGCATTCTTCGTCAACTGATTGACTACCACCCAAACTGCATCATTCTTCCTCAAGGTCTTTGGCAAATGGATCAGAAGTCCATCATTATCTTGTCCCGCTTCCATTCCGGAATTAGCAACGGCTGAAGTAATCTAACTATCCTCTGGTGTTCAGCCTTAACTTACTGACAAGTCAAACACTTAGCGACAAAAGTAGCTATATCCTTCTTCATTCATTTCCACCAATACTACCGCTTCAAGTCTCGGTACATCTTGGTACTACCTGGATGTACTGTGAACCTTGATTTGTGAGTCTCAGTTGGAATGGTTTCTCAAAGATTAGGGTCATTAACTATAGCCAACTTCCCACTGAAAAGCAAAAACCCTTCTATATTAGTGCTCCAACCATCTAACTGTTCACCATTCTGAAGCCAATTCCAAATTGTCCTCAACTCTCTGTTTTTCCATTGACTCTGTTGGACAATTTGGAGAAGTGATGGTGAAATCACAATGTTGCTCAGGCAAACAACACCTTCATTCTCGAAGTACTGCAAGTTGAAGTCACCAATTGCAACTGAGTTCCTCCAATCTTCAAACACCAGTACAGCTAGTGCACTATGAGGCTTCCTACTTAATGCATTAGCTACAACATTGGCCTTACCAGGATGATACTGTAGGTCAAAGTCATAATCCTCTATATACTCAACTCATCTTCGCTGTCTCAAGTTCAGATCCTTCTGAGTAAAGAGATACTTCAAACTCTTATGATCGGAGAATATGTCGAACTTCACTCCATACAAGTAACATTGCAAAATCTTCAAGGCAAAGATCACTGCTGCAAGCTCTAGATCATAGGTGGGATAGTTCCTCTCTTGTGGCTTCAATTGACTAGAAGCATAAGCCACAACTCGACCATTCTGCATCAAGACACATCCCAAACCCATCTTTGAAGCATGTCAGGAACAGTAAGAATTGGTGCGGTGGTTAAGCTCTACTTCAACTTGACAAAAGCTTCTTTACTTTTGTGATCCCAAACAAACTTGATATCTTTCCTGGTCAACTTCATCAAAGGCAAAGCAATTCTCAAAAAATCTTGCACAAAACGACGATAGTAGCCTGCCAAACCAAGGAAACTCCGTACTTCCATCACATTTCTCGGTCTTTCCTACTCCATGACAGCTTCAATCTTAGCGGGATCGACTGAAATACCTCTATGAGAAATCATATGGCCCAAGAACTTCACTTTTGACATCCAAAAGTCACACTTCGATTTCTTAGCATACAATCAATGATCTCTCAAGGTCTTGAGTACTATCCCCAGATGTTCGGCATGCTCTTCTCGAGTCTTGGAATATACCATGATATCATCGATGAATACAACCACAAAATGATCCAAAAATGGCCTGAAGTCCTGATTCATAAGATCCATAAATACTGCAGGTGCATTCGTTAAACCAAATGGCATCACCAGAAACTCAAAATAACCATATCGAGTTTTAAATGCTGTCTTAGGTATATCATCCTCCCTTATCTTCAACTGATGATAGCCGAATCTCAAATTGATCTTAGAGAAGAATCTTGAACTACTGAGTTACAAACAAATCATCTATCATTGGCAAAGGATACTTGTTCTTCACTGTCAACTGATTCAACTTCTAGTAGTCCACACAGAGTCTCAACGAACCATCGGCTTTCTTCGCAAACAAAACAAGAGCACCCTAAGGAGAAGTGCTAATGCGAATAAAGCCCTTGGAAAGCAGGTCATCCAATTGTTCTCTTAATTCTTCCATCTCAGCAAGAGCCATAAGATAGGCTAGAATAGAAACTGGCTGAGCCCCAGGAACTAGTTCAATACAGAACTCGATCTCCCTATCTGGTGGTAACCCCGGTAAGTCTTTAGGAAACATCTCCGAATACTCACACACCACCGAATTCCATGGGTCTTGATTGTCTATCCTTACCTCGCCATCCATAGCAAACAAGTTCCTATAATACTCGAGTTTCTTCCTTCCACCCATGCATGCTTTCAGAACAGGACTAGGCTTCAACAGACTCATCCCAACCTGATAGATAATAGGTTGCCTATCACCAGGAAAAAGAGTCACCCACTTCTTATGATAGTCTACAACGGCTCGATACTTCGACAACCAATCTATACCGAGTATCACGTCATACTGTCCCATCGGCAACATATTCAAATCAGCAAGAAGTTTCATATCACTGTTCACAATCTGACAAGACTTACACAAACTAGACACATCGGCTACTCCTCCTAAAGGTGTATCCAACATCAAAACATAATCCAAATCAGAAAATTCCAACCCCAACAGTTGACCAAACAATAAGGATATGAATGAATGGGATGCACCGGTATCAAACAAAACATGTGCCCAAGAGTGTGAAAGAAGGATTATACTGTCAACAACACCTCGACCGGTGCAATCCTGAGTGTCGTCTGTCCCAGGAAAAGCATAGGCTTGGCCAGTCATCTTTCCTTTCTCTTTGTTGCCTCTCTCCTGACCAGGATAGCTGTTGCTGGATCCTGAACCACTATTGTCATATCCGCGCCCACCCTAACTCCCTGAGGATTGAGGAGTCGAAAAACTCTGAGTAAAACCTTGAGGGCGGTACTGATGCTGATAAGTCTGAAGGGAAGTAAAAACCTGCGAAACACCCTATGACTATTACGGCCTTGTTTGAGTGTTCTGATAAGAAACAGAACCGGAATGGCTCCTCTGCAGTCCTCCCTAAGAAAGAGGAGATTTCTGCAGGCGGTTGGGATATTCCTTCTTCCGATGACCCTGCTGGCCACAAACAAAGCATCCTCCATATGGACTACCTCTGCCACCCCCTGAAGAACTATTGCTGTTTGAGCTCCCACTATTCGGAGTACCCTAGGCTGACCACTGCCCCTGGTTCCTTCTGGTGGCTTTTCTGTCATTACCTCTCCACTAGTTCCTCCTAGAATCCAATCCTTCTTCAATGGCCTCTGCCCACTGGGCAGCCATTGCAATCTCAGGAAGAGTATGGAGAGTCTGAGCACCAATCCTATTGAAAATATTCCGATTCAGACGACTCCTGAACTTGGCAACTCAGTACTTCTCACTCGTACCCGGTCCAAGAGCAACACTTGCCAACTCAGTGAACTCTATCAGGTACTCATTCACCGTTCTGTTACCTTGAATCAATGTCTCAAACCGGTTCACAACTTCATCCTGTTGATCCTCATTGGCATACTAGGCCTTGAAAATCTGTTCAAAGTCTTCCTAAGTCAAGCCCACTACATCTTGCATCTGTTCCACTATCTCCCACCAACAAATGGCACTCCTTGTCAAACTGGTAACAGCAAACATAACCCAAAACTCAACCGGAGTACCAAGGGCCCGAAAGTGCCTCTCTGTCTCACACAACCAAACGATTGCCGTGAGAGCTTCTGGCCTACCATCAAACTGCCCTAGCTGGAGACGTATGAACTGTTGGAGATGATAAGCCTGATCCAACTGACGTTACCTCAGAGCTAGAGGCTAATAGTCTGGATTGCTCATCTGGATGAATGCCTACTGCATTGCCTTAATTAGATGAGTGAAATCTGGACGAGGAGGTTCAGCACTCGACTGGTGCCTCGGAACTCTTCTAGGAGGCATCCTTACAAGTCTGACAGAATATGCCAAACTATTAATGCGATAATGATGAATGCTTGTCATAAAATCAACTTTAATCTAGTTTAATGGTGATACGTCTGAGTTGTTAAACTCAAAGCTCTGATACCAAAAATTTCTGTCACGACCAAAAACACAGGCCAGTGGTAAAAGGGGAATTTCTTAAAGGTGGGAAATTCCTAGATTTATTTGAAAAGTGTCAAATGTTCTAGTTTTTATAAAACAGTCCATTTAAATAAAATAATTAGAATTTTATCCCGTGAACCACTCCCATAGTTCGTATACACCATTAAACATTGATCGAATAATTATTTAAAAACACGAAATCAAATATAAATCCAAACATCATCATCATCCACAACGAAACTCAAATCCTAGAAAGTAGTAATCTTAGTTCAATACTAACACAAAACCCAAACACCACGACAATAAGCATCAAGCATTACCAAGATAATGAACTACAGTCAAGATGACCTCTTACTCCTCTTGATCTCCTAAGTCGCACTGGATACTACCTAAAGAAGAAGGTAGGGGTGAGCATAAAATGCCCAGTAGGAAAAATAATTACCCGGTCGAAAACATTTTAGTGATGGAGAATTCTTGCATGGTTAGTTTAGTCCCAAACATACATATATATATATATATATAATCCAAACTGGAAATCAATATATATATATATATATATATATAAAGTAGTATAATCAAAACCATTCAATTCTATGCATATGACATAAATCAACCCATACCCATGAGCTCACATCCTCTCATCTGTGGAAACCCAGGATGATGGCACTAGGTGTGCCTAACAGCCTGCCTGATACCTAAGCCCATACCCGGAGAGGAAACCCCCTGTATCGCCTACCAAACCTGGAGGGACAACTGAATTGCCTACGCCTGCCAAACAGGGAGGTAATCAGAAGTAACAAAACCCCGCGCGGGTTTATAGACTCTACACCGACAGTAGGGCATGCAGCGCCACACTGTAAATCCACGATGCTAATACGGTGCTCATGTATGATCCTATGACGCGTGCAATACATAACCGAAGTGTGAAAATAATTATGCTCAGGTTTTTCGATAAAATCAGCTTACTAGGTTTTATAGGAAAATGGGCAGCATAATGGCCCTATGTTTAATATACCCAAAATAACCTGCACTCAGAAAATTCCTAGAGTAATACAATATGTATACATCATACATTCAATTCCCATCACAGATGTTCAAGAAAACCAAAAATCACATTTGTTCTCATATGTTGCAGAAAATAAATTTTATTCGAAAACGATATAAAACAGAGGTAATTGAGTCTCTACCTTACTCGAATAGCGATACCACGCTATTGAATCCTCAAGGTGTCATTGACGATCGTCCGGAGGGTCGGGAACCAATTCCAAGCCCTCGATCATCCTCTTGCGAAAAACCAACTTCTCAACAGAGCTTCAATTCCACAAATAGACCTCTTCACTGAATTCCTAGCACCCAAAATAGCTAGGTTAGACATATAACTTGTCCAATTAGGGTCCGAGCCCACACCAGGCTGGTGGCACGCAAATCGAGACAAATCTCGACCGTCCGATCTCGATTTCTGTGCCATCACCAAACATAGGTAATATATATATATATATATATCAAACTTCTCCATTTTCCGAGTACATTCCAAAAATGAGGTCAAAAACACAATCCAACGCCCGGATCGAAAACAACAACTATAAACTCGAAATACCCAAAAAAAGCAACTTTTAATCCGGGAAAAATGGGGGTGAGATATATATACATTGACAATCCTTACGACAAGACGAATCCAACGGGACCTGTTGGAGATCGAATGGTGGCCGGAATCGTTGTCGGTGGCCAAAAATCCGAATTGACCTTTTGGAGCTTTTCTGGCGATGCAGACATCGGCGGTGACCGGGGATGGGCGACGTGGCTTCTTGGCAGTACTATGAGTCGACGCCGGCTGGTCTACTAGCTGGATGATGGTTGGAGCGGCGAGTCTGCTCCTCTGGTGGGTCGCGGCCGAGAAACACAGAGAGAGAGAGAGAGAGAGAGAGAGAGAGAGAGAGAGAGAGAGAGAGAGAGAGCGTCGGGGGAGGGGGAGAAAGAGAAGAGAGAGAGAAAAATGATACCCACGTAAGTGGAAATATATGGGGTTGTGCAAAAAATTGCACATAAGTCTCTAAAATTTTAAATCTCTATCAATTCTGTCCCCCAAAAATTACAATTTAGTCCTTTTGCACAAAATTTTTGCAAATTAATCCTCCCAATATTATATCCGGAAAATTAGTAAAATGTCCAAATTACCCTCCCAAAATCCGGATTTTTACAAGGAGTTTCCAATACTTAGGATAATAAATCAAATCAACCACACAAATACTCAGTTATCTAATTGAGAAAAATAATGCAAAATCAATCCAGTTAACTTAACTAGTGAACAATTATCTATTACTCAACAAGGATTCAACAATCCAAAGAATACCAATATCAAGGATACATCAATAAAACAAGTCACATATATAATATAATGGAAAGCTTGGAAAAATAAGTAAATCCAAATAACAAATCACATAAAGTCATTGCAACAAGGTTTCACTGAGGTTTGAATTCTGATTCAAATTCCAAAGTTTCTCCAAACAAAGGTTACAGACCGAAAACTCAAAACCATATTTCATTCTCCGTGAAGCTAATAACAAGGATACCACACATTGGAATTTTGAAACATATACATAGACTTCCAAAAATTTATACGTATACCACATTAAACTATACCAAGTGTTTTCTTCAAAAAATAAACTTGTTACCAAAAGTTTCCACGTAAATTTCCCGTGAACATTCTATGTTTAATCTTAAGTCTATTTACAAATTAATCCGTGGAAGTATTCCTTATTTTGTAATCAAGTACCAAGTATATATATATATATATATATATATATATATATATATATATGAAGACAAAGCATCTTAATTCAAGGGATTTTTCAAACCAACACTATCAAACGTAAACTAGAATCTCACTAGTAGTACAACTAGACTTAGGAAAACAAACGTTCAAATTTTATAACGTTGGTGATTTCACAAATTATATACCCAAAATCAACCATTTATTTTAAAATAATACAATCCTGGAGAGACGTGAAATGTCTCTGCCTAACTAATACTAAAAATTAAGATGTACATGGTTCTTGAGAAAATAAAAATGATACATTGGTCAAATATAAAAGTCTATCCCATTCAAAATCTAAATTGTCAACTTAAAATTTCTAAAAGTTTCAAAATCAAATAGCCAAGTTTTTAAGTCTAACCAAATTCCAAATAGCATAAAAATTTTAAATCAAAGATTCGCAGATTCCAACTTGATTAAATCAAGATGAAATAATACTCAATTTAAACAAAATTCAGGATATCAATCTAATTACTCACTCAAAGAGCAAATATACTATCAACAAAGTATTGTCAATGCATATTACAAAAGTATAGAATCAATTTCCAAATATTCAAACTGAGTAATTACACAAAAATATTCTCCAAGTAAGTCAAATCATAATTCCACAACTACAAATAATGTCAAAATACGACAATCAAGATATAAGATATCGAATTACTATCTTAAAATCTACGAAGTTTATACAGCTTACAACCATAATGGATATAGGAGTACAAGAGTGAATTTCCATTCGAATCAAAGAATTTCAATAGAAATAGAATTCACTAGTCTTATGTCAACCTCAACACTTCTGAGACTAGAGCTTCTAGGATATAACTATCCTAAGGATACCAGAATCTTTAGGGAGATGAATGAAGGATTCAAAATAAATATGAGTAAAGACAATATATTTAGCTAATTCCTAAGTGATGTATGAGGTATTTGTTAGATATTTTTCCAAATCTATTTTAAACACCAAAATATCACATGCAAGAACCCAGACGAATTTGAAGTCTGAAGCTCTGATACTATTTCTATCATGACCAGAAATCTAAAGTTATGACTTTTAGTAATTTTATGTGAATATATAATTAAATATCAAATTTACAAAATTTAGGAGAAATCAAGTGCTTAGAATTTTCATTTTTGGTTCTCAAATCATTATAATTTCTTTAACTAAGAAACCTCCTATTTATTTTTACTTAATCAAGAAAATGTTCATTAGAGTTTAAGTAGATTTCTAGTTAATTCATTTGGAAACTTGTTAACAAATCATAAATTTTGTTAAAGTAAGTTTAATTAAAGTCTTTAGTCTAATATCCAAAATAGATTATATAAAACTATTTATATTTCCAAGTACTCAATTTAGTAATAAAACCGTTTTCATATATTCACTTAGTAAATACACTAATCTTGGCTAAATAATTTTGACATAGAAGAGGAAAGAGGCATAAAGTAGGAACTAACTAATGAAGAGGTATGAACCTATAAGCATATACCAAATATGTTTGTCAAGCCACCACGATAACTACTACAAAATAATTCAACACTTAAAAGTGGAAGAAAGTAGGAAGTAAGTATGTGAATGTTCATTGAAGATTTAATTATAGGTTTTTAATCATTATAAATATACTTACTATCAAGTTCCTGCATGGTCAGTAAATATTCAACACTTTTATAGTCTAAAAATTTAAACATTCCAAACCATTGTAAAAACCATCTCAAAATAAGTACATATTATTCAAGTCTTCATAAGTGTATTGAATATCACTTAATTTTGTAATGTCTAATGTTTATAACATATGTGAGTTCCAGCCATCTATGTGATGACCGTGAGATTTATTCCAGTCATCTAATTGATGACCGTGAGTTTTCTTTCTCTTTCTTTTTTTTTCCCTTTTCTTTTTCTTTTCCTTTTATTTTCTAATGTTATATTGAAACACCGTGATTCCAATGTTCTTTTGAAATACTGTGATTCTGTTGGCCACATGAGATGAATATATAATGTAATGCTATTTGAATGACATGAATCAGAATATATACCATTTTTCACAAGTACTCAAATAGACTATGCAGTATTTTAATTCAATCCAAGTTTAGTTCACAAAACTAAATTCTCAATTCATTTGTAATTTCTAAAAATTTTGGCGGCATAAAAGCTATTTTTAATAAAAACCCATAAAATCTAATTCTTGCTGAAAATAGTTCTAAAACAAGATATATGGTACGCTAGCCAGTGTAACATACCTCCCAAGTAGTTTAAATATCAAATCATCATAAAACTAGCTATAAACACACTTTTATAAAAATAATTCATAAAATTCTATATTTATTCAAAATATATAAATTCATAATTAAACCAATTTTAGAATCTAAGTAATCAGATCCATACTTCATCAAGATAGCGATACAATGCTATGGAGTGCGTTTAGTATCGTTTGGCGATCATTCGGAGGGTCGAAGGTTGTTTTCGAACCCCCGCTTTGATATATCTTTTTGCAACGAAGTCTCAATCCGAGAAATAGACTTCACTACTGATTTTCTAACATCTAGTTTAGCTAGGTTAGATATATAATTTAACTAATTCAGGCTCAGGCCGAAATCTGATCCCGTAACATGTAAAACGGGGTAAAATCCGAGCCATCAGATTTCATTTTCTATGCCAATCACAAAATATAGTTAATATATATGTCATTTTTCATATTTTCACGCGTACATCATAAATATAAAAATTATTTGATGATCTAATGGTCAGATTAAAATGTCAACTCTTAAACCTAAAAAGCTTAAAACTGTTCAAAAATGACAAAATTTAATTCGGGCAATATTGAGTTAAGATATATATATATACCATGATGATCCTTGTGTCGAGACAAGTTAATTAAGCTCAGTTTCACAGCCTGAAGTGGCCGGAATCTCCCTCGACGGCCTTTTTCTTCGTGAATGTTTTTCGCTCGTCGCCGGCTACAGAGACTTCTCGCGGCCCTGCAATTCTCGTTGGTGGATGATGGTGAGGTGACGCGTTGATCTTGGCAGTCGTGACGATCGACGATGGCTAGAGATGGCTCGACTTGCTGCAACCGTGGGTTGCTGCCGACGTTAGGGAGAAAGAAGAGAGAGAGAGGGAGAGAGAGAGAGAGAGAGAGAGAGAGAGAGAGGAAGGAAGGGCACGTGGCACCCATTAAATGGGTTATTCCATGTTTCTAAAATTATATTTTGACCCACAATATTTTAATTAGGTCCTTTTAAATTACATTTTAGCCCTTGATTTTCAAGAATTCTCACATTTTAATCCCCAATATTTTACTCTAAAAAAATTATAAAATGACTAAATTACCCTTTAACAAAAATGTGTCTTTACAATAATACTCTAGCTCGAACATGACATGATTAATAAATGTGTCAAAAACTTAAACCTAAACACGACATAATTTATACATATATAACGCGATAAAATACATGTAACCCGTTTAATAAATGTCTTATATATTATATTATGATATATTTGATACGATTACTCTAGTTTAATACGATTATGCACTAATTAATTTTATTTTACACATGTAAATATGTTTAGAATTAATTAAAATTATATTAAAAATATCAGAATATCAATAAATATATCGTATTAGTGTCGTATTGACACGATACATAAATGATCTATTTAATTAAACAAATTACATATGTTATTTTTGATTTTAAGCAGGTTAACTCAAAACTCACCTATTTTTTTATATATGTTATATGTGTCAACCCAAAATTGATACAAAAATTAAATGGATCACTCAAATTTGTTTATTTCGTATCATTTTCAAATCGTATTATTGTGTTATATAGAAAATTATCGGCCCTAAATAGAAGCAGATTGTGTAAAGTTTCGATTTCAACATGGTTCGTTTAAGTTACAAAAAAAAAAAGATAAATAAATAAAACCTTTGAAACACGTAGATACCAAACCAAAAACTAAAGCAGTGACTAAAAGAGCATAATGATTCATGTGTTAGCTTATGAACAAATGTTATTCTCTTTTTACTGTTTTCTCCCATGCAAGCTACATTCGTATTTAATTTATATTTGTGACGTTTAAAAAAAGGACAATAAGGGAAAGAAGAGACGGGACAAATTTGTCGAGGTCCTTAACAACTTTATTCATTCAACCTTTCTTCCTTTTTTTTTTTTTTAAAACGTTTTCCTTTTTTTTTTTCTTTTCTAAGAAAGTATACCAACTTGTTTGCTACATTTTTGCCTATATAAAGTGATTTATATAATAGCAGTTGAATTTTCAGATACATAAATAATTACTTTACAAAATCCCTTCTGGTAGGCGGTGGCTAGTGAAAGATCGGTAAACTAGAACATGTGATTTCAAAATACAATAGGACGCGGATGACGTTCCTCCTGGGAAAAAACGGAACTAGTCCCGTTAACCATCGTGGATTGTTTATTTCAAATGCTAAAAGATCTAATGGCTTATAATCTTTGGAGGATAAAACAAAATTTTAGGGGCATTGGAGTTTTGAGAAATATAATAACCGGATGATGACCGGTAAAAGTTGAGTGAAAAAAAAAACAGTAAAACATTAAATGCAATTGATTTATATTCTCAAGCAAGTTACTTCGTCGTGGAGTGATAGAACCTTTTGTATTTTCGTGGTACTAATTATTACTTCTATTAATTGACTGAGTCAACGAAGAATCATGATCTCAAAAGAAAAAAGAAAAAAAAACATAATTTTGTATGTTTTTTTTTTGGGTCAAGAATTTTAGATTTTTGTCTCAATTATAATAATTATTCAAAATGCCAATGAGACTATTTTTACTACCGTTGCCAAATTTTATGAGAATTTTTCTTTTTTGTTTTTTTTCCCCCTTGAATTCGGGATTTTTTTAAAAAAATCATCTAATGTATTTATCCTTTTAGTTTAAGAGGTTTTTCGAATATAAAATAGAGTAATAAGTGAAATATATAAAGTTTTTCTAAAGATTCTTTCAAAAAATTTATTCTAAAGATAAAAATAATATTTTGGGAGAACGAATGAAATGAAATTCCAAAATAATTATGTAGATTGTGATAGTCCGTATTTTATTTCAAATAAATGTTTTACTAATTTTAAAAACGTTAGTTTAGAAATTATTTTGTCTTTCTCTTTTTCTTTCAATGATTCTTTTTTCTTTAGAATCATCCCCATAATTTTGAATAAGAAATAATCTCTCCTGGCAAAATATAAAAGTCTCGCTTTACCATTTTTGATAGGACAAATTGTATATTTTCTCCCCAAGTTATTGGCTATGCAGAGTTTTTACCTCTGAAATCTTTTTTTCCCCTTTTTTGTTGCATAATTCATTTGTTGTAGAATTAGTCCCTTTGTATTATCTAATATAATAATTTATTAGAAAATTAGATTAAACATAATTTATTAAAAAATTAGATTAAATTAATTATTTTATACAATTTATTAAACTAATAGTTGGTATTATATAATTTCTCTAATAAAATATCATTTTGTTTATTTAATTTCATAAATTTACCTCTAATTGAATTTTTTTCTTAAATCCGGACTAATATTAGCTGATACTAATATTTGGTCCTATGGAATTTCTATAATCAAAGTGAATAAGAGGTCAATTAAATCTATTTGTTTTCTCAATTTTATTATATTACCTCATTAGAATATTTTTAATGTTGACTTATCTTATGTGATACTAATACTTGGTATTATGAATTAGAAAATTTTTTCTAATAGTGATTAAAAAGTCAATATACTCACTTTTGTTTTTCTTAATTTCACTATTTCATCTTTAATTGAACATATTTTTTTATATCATGACTAATTTTATGTGACATTAATACTTGACCTCATGCAATTTCTCTAATCAAGATGATTAGGAAGTTGATCTAGTCACTTTGTTGATTTAATTTCATAATTTCACCTTTCTAAACCAAGACTAATCTTATGTGACATAAGTACTTGATCCTATGCAATTTCTATAGTCAAAGTAAATAGAAAATCAACTTAGTCTATTTGTTGACTTTATTTTATAATTTAACTTTTAATTGAACATCTTTCCTAAATCATGACTTATCTTATATGACACTAATAATTAGAATTATGCATTTTATTTTATCAAAATTATTAGGAAGTTAACTAGTCACTATGTTAACATAATTTCATAATTTTCACACCTAATTGAACATTTTTCTTAAACCAAGACCAATCTTATGTATCCAAATGAATAAGAAGTATATTTAATTCCTTTATTAACTTGATTTTATACAATTTCTCTAATCAAGATGATTGGGAATTCAAGCTTGCCATGTTGTTTAGTTATTTCATAATTTCACCTATAATTGAACTTTTTTTTTTTTATATAACTTAGACTAATCTTATGTGACACTAGTATTTGATCTTATACAATTTCTATAACTAAAGTCAATACAAACTCAACTAAATTAATTTGTAGACTTAATTTCATATTTTCACCTTGCTTTAATAGTTTTTAACCATGACTTATCTCATGTGATACTAATACTAGATATTATGTAATTTTTCTAATCAAAGTGATTAAGAAAACCTTATCCCCTTAGGACCCTTTATACTAACAAAATTTATTAGCTTCAAGTTAGATTTTCTTGAGCGTTACACAATGGAAGCACCAAGGTGGATTATAATTAATTCCCATTTGGTGATTTTCTTTTTTTTGTTTAGTTGTAGTTAAAACCTTTTTAAAACAAGCATAGTTTTTCTTCAAGAAATATGCTTTAATTCATTATTAAAATTAAGTTGTCCTGAATTTCCCATATCTAATATAGTCATTTATGACTTAAAATAATATTTATTTATTTATGTACATGATAGACCGAAACAATATGCAACTATCCCATTTCCAAATTTCTACACTAGTAGAGGAGAACTTGGAACAATTAGTGATAATCTAATACAAATGATTTTATGATTGATTCAACTCAATTCGATGTACTCTCTTATTTTATGTATTAAATTTGGTTCACTACTTTAGATTTTTTTTTTTCTATTGCTAGTTAATTTTCTGTTTTGCAATCATCCATGGATTACTGAATTTTTAACTACTAAAGAAAATTATTGCTCTAAATAGACATTCTCTAGGAAATTACAATTTTTATGGCTAAAATTAATGTGTAATTATGATTAAAAAAATAAAAACAGTGTGATGTAATCACTAATTGTAACAGTTCATGATAACTAGTGTTGGAGCGGTTTCTCACCAGTCGTCCACGTGTCTCCTACTGTTGACGCTAGATTCACCAACTATTCACGTGTCCTTGCTGTCTCAAAGCTCTCTAAACTCCAAGCAAGATCGGAGAGGCGGGGGTGGCTACCTGCAAAGACTCTCCGATACTTAAGTCAGTGGTTTATCTTTGTGTTTGGTAGCAAGGAAAAATATTTCAGTATGAATATCTATGTTTTTTTCTCTGGATCTCTCTCTGTCTCTTTTTTTGTTGCTCACAGACTGCTTTTTTTATATAAGTTTTTGTGCGAACCTGCCCCCTTTCGGAACGCATAGCTTCAATATATGTAGTCCTGAGATAGTGAATAGCAGGGTTCTCTATCTCAGGAAAAATCATAAATACCTTTCACCTCAAGATCTTTTTTTAAC
>JXTB01000165.1:508585-636399 GCA_002914805.1 Parasponia andersonii
TCGCCTCTGCCTGACCGTTCCCTTGAGGGTAGTTTACGGAAGAAAAACTGAGCCTTATATCATATAGCTCGCACAATTCCTTAAGCTTGGCATTTTGGAACTGCGTGCCATGGTCGGCGTGTATCTCCTTCGGGATTCCGAATCGGCAGATTATGCTCTTCCATATGAAGTTAATTGTGTCCGCCTTATTAACTGTCGTGTAAGCTTCGGCCTCTACCCATTTGGTGAAGTAGTCCGTGGCCAGCAAGACGTATTTCTTTCCTCCTGGACTTCTGGGTAGCTCTCCGACTATATCCAGACCCCATTTAGCAAATGGCCAGGGAGTTATGTTTGAGTGGAGGACCTCGGCGGGTTGATGTTTCATCGGAGCGAACCTCTGGCATTTGTCGCATTTTTTTACGAATTTGGTTGCCTCCGTCATCATGTATGGCCAAAAGTATCCGGCCGTTAGAGTCTTGTGGGCGAGGCTGCGCCCGCCCGAGTGGTTGCCACATACTCCCTCGTGGATCTCCTCCATCAATTTTTGTGCTTCGGCGGGGCCTATGCATCGTAGCATCGGACCCATTGCCGACCTCTTGTATAACCATTCGCCCATCATTGAGTACCTGGCAGCTTTTAATCTGATTGACCTTGCTTCCCGGGGGTCTGTGGGCAGGCTCCCCAACGTCAAATACTGCGTGATGGGCCTCATCCACCCCTCGTCAGTAGTGCTAGTCACGAGCACGTGGTGCGTAGGGGTCTGCGGGGGGTCTGTCATGCCTCCGCCGTCTAACAAAACCTCTATGCTCTCAGCGGTGCCCCCGACTGATGCATTCTTAGCCAGCCTGTCAGCCCTCTAAGTCTTCTCCCTGGGGATCGGCTCGATATTGAAATTGGCAAAACGGGCTTTTGCCCCCATCACCTTGGAGAAGTACCTGTGCAGCCTCGGCTCCTTTACTTCAAAGTCTCCCCTGACCTGACCTGCGATCAACTGCGAGTCGGTCTTCACGGTGATGTCCACCACCCCAAAATGTAATGCCAACTCGAGGCCTTGCAACAACGTCTCGTACTCGGCCTCATTGTTAGTCGCCTGGAAACTGAGCCTCAGTGCTTTCTCAACCCTGAGGCCCGTTGGGGTCTACAAGACTATCCCGATTCCTGACCCCGAGGTATTCATGGATCCGTCCGTGTGGAGCGTCCAGGTTGAAGGGGGACGAAGCTGTGACATTTGACTCAAGTCATGCCGCTCGCTGAAGGATTCGATTTCCACCAGAAAATCTGCCATGACTTGCCCCTTCTTCACCGTCCGAGGCTGGTACTCGATGTCGTATATCCCGAGTTCGATGGCCCACTTGGTCAGTCGTCCTGACAGGTCTGGTTTGGCCAAGATTTGGCAGATGGGGAAATCCGTATATACAGTGACCGAGTGCGCTTCAAAGTACTGTCGGAGCTTCCTTTTAGCGCTGACCAGCGCGAGGACCAGCTTTTTTGCCACACTATATCGGGTTTCGGCGTCTAGGAGCATGCGGCTTATATAGAATACCGGCTTTTGTTTACCATCTTGATCAATGAATAGTACGGCGCTGATCGCCACTTCAAACACCGCCAAATAGGCGTACAGGTGCTCCCCTTCCGACGGGGAAGCCAGGATAGGTGGGCGGCTTAGATACAGCTTGAGGTCTGCCAACGCTTTGTCCTGTTCTTCCTTCCAAACGGCTGTAGAGTTTCTCCTAAGGCATTGGAAAAAGGGCTTGCATCGGTCAGACATCTTGGATACGAATCGACTGAGGGCGGCTACTTTCCCGGCCAGGCATTGGACCTCTCGAACGGATGAGGGCCTCTGCACATTCGCGATCGAGGTCAGCTGGGTCGGGTTTGCCTCAATACTCCTTCGGCTCACGATATGTCCCTAGAATTGCCCAGAGGATACCCCAAAGGCGCACTTCTTGGGGTTCAGACGCATCTGATGCTGCCTCAGAATCCGAAAGCATTCGTCTAGATGCTTCAGATGGTCTGAATCCTCCTTGCTCTTCACGACCATGTCGTCGATGTAGACCTCCATAGTTTTCCCTAGCAGCCTGGCGAACATCTTATTCATGAACCTTTGGTAGGTCGCCCCTGCGTTCTTCAAGCCAAATGGCATGCGCTTGTAGCAGTATAGACCTCGCTCTGTGATAAAAGTGGTGTGGATCTGGTCTTCCGCGTACAGGGGAATCTGGTTGTATCCAGAATAGGCATCCAGAAAGCTCATCCTGTTGAATCCCGCCATCGCGTCTACCATTTGGTCGATTCTTGGCAGGGGAAAACTATCCTTGGGGCAAGCCTTGTTCAAGTTGGTGAAATCTATGCAGATACGGTCGTCGCCATTTTTCTTTTTCACCACTACTGGGTTGGAAACCCACCACGGGTATGTGCATTCCCTGATTAGACCGCTGTCCAACAGCTTTTCCACCTCCTTATTGATCGCCTTATTTTTCTCTGGTGCGAATCTTCGGGGTTTCTGCATGACCGAGGGGAAATAGGGGTCTATATTCATTCGGTGGCAGGAGTGCGCGGGGTCTACCCCCGGCATCTCATCATGGGACCATGCAAAGACGTCTTCATTGCGCCTTAAGAATCCCAACATCTCACTCCTCCGTACCTCGGGCAATAAGGCTCCGATTAGGACCACCTTCGCGGGTCCTTCCTCTTTCAAAGGGACCGCCACCAGTTCCTCGATCGTGGATTGCGGGCTGTCAGACTCTTCTTCGATTCGTCTCATGTACGTTAGCAGGCGGTCCTTTGATTGCTATCCGTCTCTGGCTGCGGCGATTGCACTCGTGTCGGCTCCCCTCAGGGCGGCCGAAAAGCATTTTCTCGCAGAGGCCTGGTCCCCCCTGATGTCAATCGTGTACGTNGCGTCTACCATTTGGTCGATTCTTGGCAGGGGAAAACTATCCTTGGGGCAAGCCTTGTTCAAGTTGGTGAAATCTATGCAGATACGGTCGTCGCCATTTTTCTTTTTCACCACTACTGGGTTGGAAACCCACCACGGGTATGTGCATTCCCTGATTAGACCGCTGTCCAACAGCTTTTCCACCTCCTTATTGATCGCCTTATTTTTCTCTGGTGCGAATCTTCGGGGTTTCTGCATGACCGAGGGGAAATAGGGGTCTATATTCATTCGGTGGCAGGAGTGCGCGGGGTCTACCCCCGGCATCTCATCATGGGACCATGCAAAGACGTCTTCATTGCGCCTTAAGAATCCCAACATCTCACTCCTCCGTACCTCGGGCAATAAGGCTCCGATTAGGACCACCTTCGCGGGTCCTTCCTCTTTCAAAGGGACCGCCACCAGTTCCTCGATCGTGGATTGCGGGCTGTCAGACTCTTCTTCGATTCGTCTCATGTACGTTAGCAGGCGGTCCTTTGATTGCTATCCGTCTCTGGCTGCGGCGATTGCACTCGTGTCGGCTCCCCTCAGGGCGGCCGAAAAGCATTTTCTCGCAGAGGCCTGGTCCCCCCTGATGTCAATCGTGTACGTGCCGTCCTTTGACTAACATCTTAAAACTTGATGGAGGGTGGAAGCGACCCCATGCATGGCATGGATCCATCCCCTTCCCATGATGACATTGAAGGAAGACTGGCAGTCTACGACGATGAAATCCACATCCACACATCTTTCGGCTGCGCAGACGTTGAGGGTAATAATGCCTAAAGGGCAGACCCTGGTGCTGTCGAAAGCGAAAAGCGGCTGGGAGGTTGGCCTGAGTGCATTCCTATTCAGACCCATATTGTCGAACATGTTGAGGAATAGGATATCGACACTGCTCCCACCATCGACCAAGACCCGCCCAACCAACGCAGAGCCGATCTGCAGCTTGATCACTAGGGGGTCGTCGTGAGGCTGGCGTACCGTGGTTATATCTTGTTGAGTAAAAACGATGGGGGCGGCGTTAGTGTTTGTGCAGTCTTCTCCTGACATCACGTTGTTGACGGAGTGGCCCATCCCCTTCAAGCGCTTCGCCCTGCCCTCGACTCTTTTGAGGCACTTCTAATTTTCTTCTTGATCGTGGGTCAGCTCAGGCCTGCCCACGATGGTCGGCACTATCCTAAGGGTCTGCTCTCCCGACCCCGAAGCTTGGACCTGCTTCCCTTTCTCAGTCCTAGCAGCGTTTTGCCGTGGCTGGGCTTGGTCGGTTTTCACGTACTGCCCAAGCTTGCCAGCGTGGACCGCCAACATGACCTGAGCATAGAGATTGTGGCAGTGAACGGTGTCGTGCCCGAAGTCCTTGTAGAATTGGCAGTATCTGCTCCTATTCTTCATATGCTCTGGGATGCCGGATTTGGGCAGGTTACTTGAAAATGCCCATGTCCCTATTCTGGAGGTATATCACGTCGATGGGCGTGTTAAGTTCGTACTTGGGTAGAGGATCGCGAGTTGTCTTCCTCCTCTTGCCTCCCTCCAAACCGTCTTGCGCCAGGACTTCTTGCTTCGGGGTCGGCCCTTGGCCCGGTGGGGACCTCTTCATCCCTTGTGGGGCCGGGGGTTGTATTGGTATTATTGTTACTGCGGCAGAGGTCTTAGGTGCCTTCTGGCGGCTTTTCAGTACCCTGAACACCCCTTCCGACTTGGCCTGGACGTCCGCCATGTCGTATGGTAAGTTTAGAAGGAGGTGGTCCGCTAGCATTGATCCTAGCTGCAGGCTTCGGACGAACGAGCCTGCGGCTTGGACCGAGTCTGCATTATGGACCAGTGACATGACTTCGAGGAAACGCGAGAGGTACTCCCGCGGGGATTCATCCGCAGCCTGTTCCAAACGGTCCAGGTCTCGCATGGTTTTTTGCTGTTTTCGGACACCCGCGTACTGCCTCAGGAAAAGCCTACAGAAGTCCTCGAACCCATTTATGGATTTTTCTGGGAGCTGCCTGAACCATAGTAGGGCTGGTCCTGCGAAGGTCATAGAGAAAACTTTGCAAGTTACAGCCTCATCCCTGGTCTCTAAAGCCATCTTCTGCTGGAAGTGGTATATGAGGTCGAGGGGGTCAGTTTTCCCTTCGAATGGCCTAAAAGTCGGGGTCGTGAAGTCTCTTGGCCTTGGTTCCATCTGGATCCAGTCAGCAAAGGCCGTCCAGTTGATGCCTCGCACGGTTTGTTCCGCCAGATCGTCGGGGGTCTGACTATGATGGTTGCCGAGTCTCTTTCCCAACTCTGCAATCATTTCCTGTTTCCAGTCGGGGGGCGTACCTCCAGGGCTCTCATGGTGTCTTCCGCCCACTGCCCCCCTGGTTTGGAAAGGTCTTGACTGGCTNTGCTGGACTTCTTCGTCGAAATCTTCCCTCCGCTGGGTCCTATCTTCACTGGCCAGCAGACCCTCGAGGCGAGCATTATCTCTGCGTACCTCCGCGACCTCGTCCCTTAGACCCAGGACGGCCTTGTGGGCCCTCTCTGCCTTTCTGTTTGTTTCTGCCAGGGCGACAAGCACCTGATCCAGCTTCTGCCCCAAATCTGGTCGTTCATCTCGGGAGCTTCCTTCGGCATCAAGACGGGTGCTGCTGGTTGTCATTCTTGAAGGTGCCATCAGACGTTATATGACTTTATTGTTCGGGGAGGGTGTGGTTGCGAGTTTCTCACTCTCTTTTCCACGCTCAACCTTTTCCCACAGACGGCGCCAAACTGTTGGAGTGGTTTCTCACCAGTCGTCCACGTGTTTCCTACTGTTGACGCTGGATTCTCCAACTGATCACGTGTCCTTGCTGTCTCAAAGCTCTCTGAACTCCAAGCAAGATCGAAGAGGCGGGGGTGGCTACCTGCAAAGACTCTCCAATGCTTAAGTCAGTAGTTTATCTTTGTGTTTGGTAACAAGGAAAAATATTTCAGTATGAATATCTATGTCTTTTTCTCTGGATCTCTCTCTGTCTCTTTTTTTGTTGCTCACAGACTGCTTTTTGTATATAAGTTTTTGTGCGAACCTGCCCCCTTTGGGAACGCATGACTTCAATATATGTAGTCCTGAGATAGTGAATAGCAGGGTTCTCTATCTCAGGAAAAATCATAAGTACCTTTCACCTCAAGATCTTTTTTTAACCGTGACGGGCCGAAATTTCTGTGCTATCGTGGCCTGATTTTCGCCGCCTCCTACGGCTTCAATCTGTCAGGAGCAAGATTTGAGCAAATCGCCGTTCTGACAGGACGGCTTGTCCCTGCACACGCACCTACCCAGAAACGCATTAAATGCTCTATCCGGGTCTGGAGCCGGGGGGCTGCTTTCAATTGTACCCAGTCTGAAGACCCTTGGGGCTTCTGACCCCTACAGCTGTTGAGGTAAGGGTCGCTATTCCTAGACAGCAGACCCTCGGGGCCTCAGACCGCCAGCTGTCGTGGTTGGGGTCTGACTGGCTGGACCGTCTGGGATCAGTTATGGGGACCCTGGGGCTTCTGACCGCCACGTTCGGAAGATCCAAAGGCTGATGGCGAGATCACGTGCGATCCGCGTGGTCCTCCTTGTGGTTCAAGGTTCAGGAACGGGCCCCACAACTAGGAACAAGAATTAATAGCATGTATTACTTAATAATATTTCTTTGTTTGATTTATTAATTGGTTTTTTTAAAAGGATTTATTAGTTGTTAAATTACGTAGATCTTATGGCTTATTAATCAGAACTACACTGTTCGCACATAAAATAACGTTGTGCTTTGTTACTATTTCTTTGTACTAAGTTACCAATTTGTGCTCCGAGTTACCAATTTGTGTTCCAAGTAAAATTACCATATCACCACTACATATTATATGGAAATTGCTTTTATGGCACTACTAGAGCATATACAATTACCTTTTTGTCCTATGAAGAAAATTTTAAAATAACTTTTACATATTATATGGAAATTACTTTTATGGCACTACCAAAGCATATACAATTACCTTTTTATCCTATGAAGAAAATTTTAAAATAACTTTTTTTTTACCACATAGTACTACCGGTCATCAACACCTTCCATAGGAGGTTAGTTTATTCACCTTTCCGTAATTATGTGGGCCCAATAGCACTTTTTAATAAACAAAAATAGGGACCACAAGCTAGTAAAAAGCGTGACTGATCCTTTAATTGGCCGAACGGATACCATCCGTGGCCATTATAATATATATGTATATATATATATATATACACATCAAAGCTACTGTAAATGCTCCCTTTGCTTTGTTCCAAGAATTTTAATTTTATCGATTTAATTCTTAAATTATTAATATTATTCCATATTAGTCTTTTTTTTGTTATATTTGTTGGAGTTAAAAATGATTTTCGCGGCGAAAGATTAGCCCAAAAATAATCAAAAATTTTCTCGAAACAATTGACTAAATGAATGCATAGTATTAATTTATAGTAAATAGCAATAAACAAAGAGAATAGATCTAATACATCTTATAGCCTATTAGCGAATCATAGCTTTAATGTTTTCTAAACCACGATCTTTCAATCCAAGCCTTAAGCACAACTGGATGAACGTATAGGCGTTGCGTACAATTTCTTAAAACTCACACTTTAGGCACTTGTAATTTTCTCAATACATGAGATTGCAAGAGTTTAGTTCTACAGATTATAGGAAGACTATCTTCTTTTTCTTTCTAATTTATGGAAGCTCTGTAAAAAATAATGCGTAGTGTTTATATTCTGCTAGGGTTTCCTTTATATATATATTTATTAAATTATTTAATAAATTAGTTTATATATATATATACACGTTTTCAAAACCTAAAAAAAAAAACCGTAACTTTTGGGCTTACGTTTTTTTAATAACAAACCGTGAATATATATATATATCTATTTAATCCAATTAATATATAAATATATTTATATATATATAACTAGTAGATAATTCACCCATTCAAAGAAGAGTGTCTCACTTTCAGTCAGTTTCCTAATTTTTATTTATCTAATTATCTTATAATTAGATATTTTAAATTCAAAATTTAAACAAATTAGGAAATTTATCTATCCATAAATTTAAATTAATTAATTAATAACAATTATTAATTATTGTAGACAAACAATTTATCTAGACAAAGTGTGCAGTAACAAAAATAATGTAATATCTAGTACAGTTTGTAATAGGTGGAAAATGGACCTGTAATTCAAGCTCCAATAAATTATGACAATTAATTAAACTCTTTAATTAATTTGTCTAATTTATTAATTCCAGTATTACTCCACTAAAAATCCGGAATTGCACTCTTGAAATTACAAAATTAACTTACTCAGAAAACAGCGAGCAGTCTATCGATTTAATCATTATATGTATTTCAATCCTCCATAAACATTTCATAATTGGAGCTAGGTTATATTCCGTTTACCTCTCCAATTACATCTTTATCCTTGTATACCGTTGATTCTCTAATGAATAATTAATTTATAAATCTATTATAAATCGAGTACTCAAACTGTTCAAGTCCTAAATCAATACACAAGAGAATCATCCTTCTAGCTTCCGAATAGAAGGAATGAATTCCATATCTGTAAGTTACATTCCCAGCTACTCATCTCATCATGCTCCCAAAATACAAGTATTTCGATCTGATTAAAAAACAAACCTTTAACAAGTATGTTAAAGAACATAATATTATAAATAGGAGTCTATAACTACTCAGGATTAGGATTGATCTATATATGATCATCTAGTGACATTATTTGAACTCTCAACAGTTAACGGAACTTATGTGATATTCAAATCATGTCTGGTCCAGTCCTATATCATCGAATTATATAAAGTACCTCCATTATGATGTCAATATATCAATAGTCCGAATAAGACTATTACATTCTCAATGTTAATGGACTATACTAATAATATTTAATTAAAGATCTCAAACTTTAATTAATTATTATGGACTATATTTAGTTTATTATCTATAAATTTATCCTAATGTATATAACACTTATATACTAAATTTATAATCACATAAATAAACCAGGAATTTTCTGATATTTAATGACATACCAATTATGTACAAATTCAAATAGAAAAATATTATTTTATTAATTCAACAAATATCTAAAATATACGTGCTTTTAGGATAAACCCTAACCATATTTACTTTAATTTTTAATAGAATATGCGTGTGCCATACATTATATTCATTTCTATAACATACCTCATTTGGAGAAGTTCTGAAATGTTTTCTTATCTATTTTTGCAGTTAATATTTTATTCTACTAATCATATGCATCTTAATTTTGATTTTTCAAATGTTCAATTTAATGTTAAAATTCCATTAAAGCAAAAGAGGAGCACGTATCATATGTTGTAAATGATCATTCTGTTAAAAATCAAATATGCATGAAACACATATCAAAAAAGACTGACATAGAACACTTTGAATAATTTAAAGAACAAAATAAACAAAATTTAAAGTTTAGTCTAGTCCTAGTTTATTTTCTTTTAATTATTATGTCTTTTTCTAGGTAGAATAATGCTCTACACGAAACACAAACAATAGTTTCAATAGGTACAATTACGTAGGCTTTTTCTTCTAAAACATTATAAAAAATTTATGCAGGCTTTTATTAATTCAAACTGTTCTCCTAAAATGATTCATTGAATGTTGTACATATGTTTTTTTTTTTCTAATTTAGATATGATTCATGCTTCGGCGTGATACTAAAACAATTTCACTTATTTTCTTTTTTCCTTGAAGGATATGCTAATGAAACAATTGTCGCATCTATAAAAAGTAAGTAAATTATATACCAAACGTTGAACTAGTCCAAACAGAATATTACACCAAACAAAATTCCACTAGTTGGTACCTCTTTTGGAGAAGCTAGCTTCCAAAACGCAAGAAGCAGGCAGGAAAGCTCGCGTGTAATTATGAAAAGTAGCCTCAGATTTGGCACAAGGACAACTAGCTAGTAGTAGTACCGCTAACGTAGAAGAAGGCCAAATGACCAAAAATGACATATTTTCATATTTACGCAAAAATATTCTTAAATCATATATAAAATTAGTAATTTCGTTCTAGAAACAATACATCAAAAACGTAAACGAGCACACTTCTCATCAAATCCTCTAGTTTCCATCTTCGATGTTGGTTTTGCCCCCATTCTACT
The DNA here is from genome assembly GCA_002914805.1 of Parasponia andersonii. Classification (NCBI taxonomy): domain Eukaryota; kingdom Viridiplantae; phylum Streptophyta; class Magnoliopsida; order Rosales; family Cannabaceae; genus Trema; species Trema andersonii. Next base: position 518,647 of record JXTB01000165.1, read on the forward strand.
CTTATCATACCCTGCATACATTGTACATTTACAACACGTTAATTAGTCATAAAAACATCTTTCCTAGCTAGTAAATTAAGGAACAAGAAGCCATATTATGAAGTAGACTCAGCCTTCACCAAAAAGATAATAGCACTTCTAAGGTGATTTTGGGTACTTCCCTTGAAGAAATTAACGAATTTTTCTTTTAAAAAGTAATAAGTACTCATTCAATAACATTTTTTTTTTTAATTTTCAAAAGTGAAATGAACAACAAAAATTTCAAATAAATAAATAATAATAATACGCGTACTGTTGAAATTCGATGTTGATGGACAAAGCAGTTGAATTGGCTATGGCACCAAAACCGGTCTGCGACAAAATCATGGTTGTCCCCAGAGCCGACGGCGTGGAAGCCAACGAACCGGCGTAATCGACAATCTTGATAAGGATAGTATTGTCGGGGATACAAGTACCCGGCTTCGCCGCACTTATGCACCTAACTTGGTACTGTCTCCCGCATGAGGCCCCATTGTCCCATATCCCATCTCCAGCCGCAGCAAACAAATTGCTCGAAGGGAATTGCGACGAATCGCGGCCGTAACATGCCGTCGCTAAATAAATATATATATATATATATTTAAACAAAATTCAAATAAAAGAGAATAGGAAATTTAATTTTAATTTTGGTTTCTTTTTATTAGGAAGTGATGCTTAGGACATAAAAGAGAGGATAGAAAGTTATCCATGTATGGAGATCTAGCTAGCTACTTACGGAGATATGGAGGAGAGTACTGGGCCGAGGTGCCAACGTCGCCATGGGAGGTATAGAAAATCTGTGAAACCAATATGAGGATGAGTTGTAATGTTAGTGGGAGCTGCCGTTGGAACCATGGCCAAGTTCTAATTTTCATTTTTTTTCTGGAGGTTGGAGGATAAGGCTCATGAATAAGGGTATGCCTCATGAATATGATTTCTTTCTCTTTTTTTTTTTTGTGACTGAAAAAATATATAAATAAAAAGCGAAAAGATTATAAAAGCGTTGATAAAGTTAACCTTTTTTTTGAGATTTTTTGAATGTTTTAAGTAATATTCAACGTCAACGGGTGTATGTGTACTTGGAATAAAGTATTTAGAGTTGGAATTTGAAAATTATAATTTATAACGTATTTATTGATGAAAGAAACTTAAAAAGAGACGGCGGGGAGGAGGGAACATTAATAGGTCTGGTTTGGTACGTCAGACTGATTGCATGGGCCAGATCATCACCACGCGTTTTCAGCTGTAGTTAGAGTTTTTTTTTCTCTTTTTTCTTTTTTGGCTAAGGAAACAAAACGACAATGAAACTAGATAAACTCAATTATTTTCTACCATAATGGGCTTGAATTTTTTTTTTCCGTTGCTGTTTTCTTTTTTTACCCTGAATAGTTTAATGGAATTTTTACTTTGCCGTAATAGTTATTGGAATAAATAGAGGAAATGAATGGAAATAGAATAGAAGGACATAATAATCATTATTTTTATTACTTTGTTTATTTAAAATTAATAAAAAATAGAAGTATATTTATTAAAATATTATTCATTTATTTACTTATGAGAATATTTTATATTTATTAAACTGTTTTTTTAAATGTACATACGTTTCAAGGTAGATAGAATTTTTAGGATAAAATTGTATTTTATAATTTTAATAATTAAAAAAGAAAAAATAAGTGTTTAAGAGTAATCACATTCCTTAAGGTATTAGTAGAGGAAGCATTTTCATTCTTTTTCTTTAAATTTGTGTAAGTCTCACACAAATTTAAAGAATATCCCTTTTTCATATATAAATATTAAAATGAGAATCATTACTTCATATATCATTCTCATTACTCTTTAGTAAACATGCCATAAATTTACGTGTGAAGAATGACCATTATCTTGGAGGTAGGTATCAATCTAATTAGATATGCTTATAAATTTGATTATTTTTCTCATCCATTCATCTAAAAATATAGTATCAATTTCAGGAAAAAAAAAACGATAGTATGAAAAGTTTTTAAAAGTGTGTCATTTACTAAAAGTTTGTTGGAATATTTCACAAACCACATTTTTTATTTTGATAATGTTGAGAAATTAAAGTTTCAATCTTATTCACTTTTATTTTAAAGATAACAAACATTTGATTTAATACTAATAATTTAACTTGAGTATGTAATGAAATAACTTTAAAAATTCTAACTCAAGTAGATCAAAGAATCAAACTTGAAGATGAATGCATATTAAACTTATTAGAATCAAACTTGAAGATGAATGCATATTAAACTTATTAGAATCAAGCTTGAAAATAGATAATCAAGATACAAGACTTTGCTTGGATAAGGTATATTCATATTTAGTCTTATATTTGATATAGTTCATTGCACATAAATTCTCTTTGCATTGGCTCATATTTCAAAAGAATTTTCAAACTATCTAAAACTTAAAATGGTTATTTTATTATAGAAGTTTGAAAATAGAAAATAATGATTTTGAATAGGCAAAATATTCTTCAAAATATGATTTTTAAGTTTAAATAAGTTATAAATATATTTGAAATCATGACTATTTGATATAAGCTAAAAAGAGATTTTCTATTTGCAAACTAGAATATGTTTTAGTATGAATACTTTCTAAATTATTGTTAACTATCTTTGTGAATCTAAAACAAGTTTGCAATAGTCAAAATACTCTTTTCAAATTGATTTCTAATGGTTTTAAAGTGTTTAAAACAAGTTTAGAAATCAATTTTTGAAAAATGCCAAAAACAGTCAAAATTTGAAAAATAACCAAATGTTGAAACTACCAAAATAAGCAGGATTTTCGATTTACCGAAAATTCTACCGGTCTACCGAAAATGGCAGCAACAAAAATGTTACCATTAAAATTTGACCGTTGAAAAAGCACTACCAACAGCTAGTGTTTTTGGTCGATCGAAAATTCACTTTCAGTCTATGTTTGATCTATCGAAAATGGCAGAAAGTTTGTCTAACAGTTATAACAGTTAGTTTTCATACAAGGTTATAAATAGAAGCTATTTTAATACTTGAAAAAGACTTTGCATGAATCTAAATTATTATTCAACTACTTTCAAAGTGTAAAAACATATTTCTACATTGAATTAACTTTCAAATCAACTTGAGCTAATCTTAGATCATTCATTGTCTATTGTTCTCAAATCTCCTAAGCCAAAATTATATTCATTATTTTTTTAGGAGAGTTCTTAAATGTTTTCACTCTTATATTAAAAAACTATTGAGTGTGAGGTGTGGTTGGCACCAGAGTCATAAACAACTAAGCGTAGGTGAGGTTGCCACCAAAGTCAAAACAATCCGATTTAGGTGAGGTTACCATCGGAGCCTATACAACCCGAGTATAGGTGAGGTTATCACCAGAGTCTAAATAACCCGTGAGTTGGTGAGATTGACACCATTATCTAAACAATTCGTATAGGTGAGGATTGGTATCGGAGTCAAAACAATTTAAAGTTAGACGTGATAGAGCCGGAGTCAAGACTATTATAAAGACTAGGATGTGCTTAAGAAGAATCCACTCCATTTGTAAAAAGATCGGTCAAACCTACAATCTTGATCTGAATAGTGGAAAGCTCAAAGCAAGTTTCCGAGGATCGGGAACGTAGGCAAACCGTCATGTTTGTTGAATTTCGTAAAAACCGAGTTTGCATTTTCTCTATCCCTGCACTCTTTACTTTAATGCAAACTATTTGATTATATATTTGATATTTATTGTGCTTAGTTGCCTTGATATTATTGTTATATATTTGGTATTATTATTGATTTAGCTTCAAAATTCAAAATAGTGGTCTATAGTTTTAAATAGTTAAAAAGTTTCTTAAAACATTTTAAAACCTAATTCACATCCCTCTTAGGTTGTCAATCTTGGACTAATAATTACTAACAAATAATAAGTTCAATATACCATATATACTACCTTAGTTAGCAATTTTACGTATTCTTGTATTTCCGTCAAACATATGTAAAATTTTGGGGCTCAGAGACAGATCAACACCTTTTATGTCAAGATAAATATTTGTTTTTCAAATGTTATAGCAAAATAGTTAGTAAATAAATACATATACTAAGTTTCAAATATGATTTATCTAGTATAAATACTTATTTGGATTCAGTAGAGAAACTAATATAATAAATATACTAAGTGTAAAAATTAGAAATACTCATTTATTTAGTTATAAAATTAGAAAAAAAAATGGGCATCTAATAATACGAAGTATAGAAAATGGATTCTCTATAATTTTAAGCTAAATAAAATACTTTTCACTAATTCAGTTTCCTTTATCTAAAATTTTATTTTTCTTGTAAATTCCATTTATTTTACTCCTAATAAATTGTTATGTAATTACTTATCATATATTATTGTTTTATTTTGAATTTTTGAATTTAATATTTAATCAATTTGTAATATGTAGTATATAAAATTTGACTAATCAAAATAAACCTCATGACATATATAATATGTGTAGAGAAAATTTTAACCTTTATTAGCATATTCTTATACACTATATTTTGCGAAATTAATAAAAATAAGTTCACAATTTCTATATATAAATATTGTTTGTCAAACCTTTTAGAAGTATTTTTCACTAAAGCCAAATTATATTGGTATATATTATTAGCAGTTTAATTGTAAAAATCCAAATTTTAATAGAGAGATTTATTTGCAAAATTTCTTTGGAAACGGGGACTGAATTGCAAATTTTTGAGGGTAGATCAAAAAGATTTTGAAAAGTGGGGGACCATTGTGCAATTTTTTAGAAATTACACAATCCTATAAACTGATCATGTGATATTCTATTTTCCCTCTTTCTCTCTCTTCCTCACGATCTCTCTCTCTCTCTCTCTCTCAGCAGAAGAAGCATCGAAGGAGCTGATGCTCACAGTACCGCCACCGGTCATCGTTTGACCACAGAGAGCACCATTGGAGCTTCGTCACATCGCAAGTAACCTACCGCCCAGTTCCAGCAGCTGTCGAAGCTGTTGAATACTGGCAAGGAGCTCGAGACCGCCTTGAGCTTCTTGAATTTCCAGCATCATTTCAGAACATTTCAAGTCGCGTTCTTGGGCTCATTAGATTCATATCATTGAGAGGAATCTCTAGATATCTATTTCGTGACTCCATTTTATTCGGTTTGAAAGTTATCATTGTTGGGTAATTTAAGCTTTGAGATTCATGATTTAACTTTTTTAATCGGATCGCTGGATTGTATATTTAATGTCATTTTTGGAATATATTCATGAAATAGAGAAGTTTGCCTCGTTTTGCATGCCAAAGGTTCAATTTAAACCCGGACCTAAATTGGACAAATTATATATTAAACCTAGCTATTTTGGGTACTAGAAATTTAGTAAAAAAGTCTATTTGTTGATTTAAAACTCCATTTAGAAGTTGATTCTTTACAAGAGAGCGATCGAAGGCTTAGAATTGGTTTCAAACTCTCCGAACGATCGTCCAATGATACTTTGATGATCCAATAGTCTAGTATCACTATTCTAGAGAGGTAGAAATTCAATTACCTCTATTTTATATCATTTTTGAATGAAACTTACTTTATACTACATATGATGGCAAACGTGATTTTAGAACTATTTTGGATATTTGTGGTGAAATTGGATTGTGTGATATATTGTATTGCTTTGGAACTTTTCTGAGTATAAGTTATTTTTAGGTATATCAAAAATAGACCCGTTATATTGTCCGTTTTTCTATAAAACTTAATATATCTATTTTATTAAAGAAAACCAGTGTATGATTATTTTCACTCATCAGTTCCAGCTGCACAAATCATAGGATCTGGGCACGTTATTAGTATCGTGGGTTTATAGTATAGCACTGCATACCCACCGTCGATATAGAGTTTGTAAACCCGTACAGGGTTTGTTTTGTCTAATTACCTCCCCATTTGGTAGAAGTATACAATACAGTTGCCCCTCCAAGTTTGTTAAATAACACATAAGTGTCCCCTCTAAGTATGGACTTAGTTGTCAGGCAGGCTGTTTGGTACACTTAATATCATTATCCTAGGTTTCTATTGATTAGAGGATGTGAGCTCATGGGTATGGGTTGATTTATATCATATGCTTATGAATTGAATGGTTTTGATTATATATATATATATATATATTTATATTTGGACTAAACTAACTATGCAGGAACTTTCCATCACTAAAATATTTTTAACGAGGTAACTGTTTTCGTATTGGGGATTTTATACTCACCACTACCTTCTTTCTTCAGGTGGTGTTCAGTGCAAATTTGGTGATTAAGAGGATTAAGAAACTAGTTTTGAATGTAGTTCATTATCTTGGTAATACTAGAAGTTTGGTGTTGTTGTGATGTTTAGATTGTTTGGATTTTAATTTATCATTGGACCGAGATTTCGACTTTTAATTATATTTATGAACTTACGCATGTCATTTTAGTATTTGACTTGTTGTGGATGATGATGATACTTGAACTTAAATTTGATTTATATGTTTCGATTATTCTTCAATTTATGTTTAATAGTATATACGAACTGTGGAACAGGTTCATTAGATGAAATTCCAAATATTTTATTTAAATAGATTGTTTTATTAAATTGAAACTTCTAAGACCTTTTTAAAATAAAGCAAAAAATTTCTCATCTTAGTAAAATTCTCCTTCTACCACTGACCGGGTTTTGGATTGTGACATTAATTATTTTGCCAACTATGCAATTATAACTTTCTATCAAGACACGATTGAGCTTGAAGGGATTCTTGACCTGGTTAGCTAATTTATAGAATCTTGATTTTTTTTCTTGTTATGAATCTTGAGAATTTTTATCATGAAGAAATTGATGGCCAAATTCCTTGAAACATACTGAGCCCTAGACATTCAAGGAGTCTACTCCAAAAGATCGTAAATTAAACATGTAGTTGTATATTATAATGTATAACGTAAGTTGAACTTGTTAACACTTAATTAGTATATGACATTAATGATATGACACGGCTAACTGATACTCTAGAATGCTAACTATTCTAGATTATATGCCTGCATGCAAGCCAACAATCACCAATATTATCAGTCAGTCTAATTCCCATTCCAAAACCTCTGTATATATGTCTTGCTAATATTCGTTTTTAATTTAAGTTCTTAATTTTTAAATACTTATAATTATGTCGAGTTCATCCACGTCGACTTTCTCATTTTTATCCATATTGCCTCCTTTGTCTTTGTAATTAATATTATAGTTAACCTTTTTAATTAATCTAAAATGGACATGACGATGCAGACCCTCTACCATCACATACAAATGCATGGATTCCTCAAATATCTTCACCCAATTCCAAAGAAAGGAAAAAAAAAATTGACAACAGTGTTTTATATATATACACACATATATTATATGTATCATTTTTTTTTACTAACATACTACTCTCTCTTCGATCCATCCTGTTTCAGGGATGATCTGCTCAATTAGAATGGTAGCTTTCGACTTTAGTGATCAGATGATCAAATATATTTTTAGGATAAGAAAAAATAACAATTAGTTCATAATTGAATGTTTTGGTAAACCTATAACATTATTGTCCAGTACCACTAAAAAGTTGACTTTCTCTTTCATAATTTAAATTATCAATTCCTTCTATCAGAAATTTCAACAAGACTGATGGCGGTTGCTTATCAATCATGTTGACTGTTGACTCAATTATTAATTGCTTCCAATCGATCATCTAATATCTCAACAATTTTTCTATGATTTATCATTCATGAGGTTCTTCTTTGCATATGCATAGATAAGCCTTTTACAGGGCTTATATATGGTAGCTATAATCCTACAAACACTTTCGCCTTCGAGAAAAACTACAAACAACTACTTTTTAATTACTTCAATTAGAGATTTTTATTTTTCTTTCCTCTTTTTTGCTTGAAAGAGATTTACACCGAGTTGTTTACGTACCAAAGTTTTGATCATAATTTAAGATGTTAGCTTAATTAATTGCAGCATTTCGATTAGCAAACATTATGTGAATATCTAACAATTTATAATTTATATTATCTCGTTTCACTAATTGAAAAATGGCAAATTATATGAATTGCTATGTCATTTGAGTAAAATTAGATAATCGAGTCGATACTATTGTATGTAATGGTCAAATAATTATAGTTATAACGTATAAAATTCATCATGTAGAAGGTTACTTAGAATGTACTTTCTCAACTAGAGTAGAGAAAAAGGGTAAGAATGTAAGCATATTCAAAACCTAATAAATGAGAAATGAAGCTTATTGTGAGACCCGTTCCTAAATTATACACCACGTGGACGATTAAGTGGCAGAACAGATTACAAACAGGGCCCACCGTCCGACAGGCGTCGAGAGTGATTAGCTAAAGGCCACGCGGGTCACACGTGATTTTATAATCGGCCGTTGGACCGCCCGAGGTTAGGGCCGAGCCCATCACAGTCCCTAGACAGACTCGGCCCAGTCTGCCCCTTACCTCGATAGATGGGGGGTCGGAAGTCCCAAGAGTCTTCCACCAAAATATGATGAAAAGCAACTCACAATTCCAGACTCAGACAGAACATTTAATGCGATCTTGGGTAGGCGTGCGCAGGAGACAAGCCGTCCTGACAGATTGGCGATTTGACCAAATCTCACCCCTGACAGATTCAAGCCATAGGAGGCCGCGGAAACCAGGCTATAGCAATACAGAGGTGATCACGGTAATCTCGGCCCGTGACCTCTCGAAAACACTTTGAGGAAAAAGGTACTCAGTCCTGAGATTGAGACTCGGATGGTTCACAATCTTAGGACTACATATATATGAGTCATGCGTTCCCGAGAGGGGCATGTATGCATATATAAAAAGAGATATTTAAAATTTTACAAGCAAGGAACAAATATATACTCATATAGAACTAAATCCTTGCTACCTTAAATCAAAGAAAGACCACTGATTTAAGCATCAGAGAGTCTTTACAGGTGGCCACCCCCACCTCTCTGACCCTGCCTGAAGTTTAGAGTACTTTTGGAATAGCAAGGACACGTGGACAGTTGGAGGATACAGCATCAGCGGTTCAGAGACACGTGGACGGCTGGTGAGATACCGCTCCAACAGTTTGGCACAGTTTGTGGGAAAAATAGTTAAGCGTGAGAAAAGGAATAGGAGACTCACGATCGCACTCTCCACGAAAAAAAGGCTATACAACATCGGATGGCACTCTCGAGGATGACAACCAGGAGCACACATCCCGACGCCGAAGGGAGCTCCCGAGAAGCATGACCAAATCTGGAGAAGAAGCTGGATCAGATGCTCACCACCCTGACAGAAATAAACCGGAAGGCAGAGATGGCCCACGAGGCCATCCTGGGTTTGAAGAACGAAGTCGCAGAGGTACGTAGAGATAAAGCCTGCCTCGAAGGGCTGTTAGCCAGCGAAGACAGGAGCCAGTGGAGAGAGGATTTCGATGAAGAGGTCCAACAAGAATTCGGAAGCCAACCGCGAGGAGAAGCTCCCGCCCCATCCGGATCACGGATGCACGGGGCACGGCAAAGCCAGTCGAGACCCCTCCAAGCCAGGGAGGCGATAGGCGGAGGATGCCATGGAAGCCCAAGAGGTACGCCTCTGGACTGGAAGCAAGAAATGATGGCGGAGTTGGGTAAGAGACTCGGGGCCCATCACAACCAGACCCCTGACGATCTGGCAGAGCAAACTGTGCGAGCGATCAACCTGACGGCCTTTGCCAACTGGATCCAAATGGAGCCCAGGCTGAGAGACTTCACGACCCCGACCTTTAAGCCATTCGAGGGAAAAACCGACCCCCTCGATCACATATACCACTTTCAATAGAAGATGGCATTGGAAACCAGGGACGAGGCCATGACCTGTAAAGTCTTCTCTACGACTCTGGCGGGACCAGCCTTGCTATGGTTCAGACAGCTCTCGGAGAAATCCATAAACGTGTTCGAAGATTTCTGCAAACTTTTCCTAAAGAAGTACGCGGGTGTCCGGAGACAGCAAAAAACCATGTGAGACCTTGACCATTTGGAGCAGGCCGCAGATGAGTCTCCGCGAGAGTACCTGTCACGTTTCCTCGAGGTAATGTCCCTAGTCCATAACGCCGACTCAGTCCAAGCCGTAGGCTCATTTGTCAGGAGCCTGTAGCCAGGATTAATGCTATTGGACCACCTCCTTTTGAATCTTCCGTACGATATGGCGGACATCCAGACGAAGTCAGAAGGGGTATTCAGGGTGCTAGAAAGCTACCAAAAGGCGCCCAAGACCTCCGCCGCGATAACAACGATGCCTGTACAAATCCCAGCCCCGCAAGGGGTGAAGACGCCTTCACCAAACCAAGGGCCGATTCTGAAGCAGGAAGCCCCCATCCGAGATAGCCAGGAAGGTGGCAAGAGGAGGAAGACTCCCCGCGACCCTCTGCTGAAGTATGAGCTCAACAAACCAATCAATATGATTTACCTCCAAAACAGGGACAGGGGTATCTTCAAAGACCCACCCAAATCTGGCGTCCCTGAGCACATGAAGAACAAGAACAAGTACTACTATTTTCATAAAGACTACAGGCACGAGACCGCCCACTGCCGCAACCTTTACGCGCAGGTCATAACGGCGATCCATGCTGGTAGGTTGAAACAGTATGTGAAAACCGACGGAACCCAGCCACAGGAAGATGTCTCCAAGCTTGAAAAGGGAAAGCAGACCCAGGCCTCTGGGTCAGGAGAGCAGACCCTGAGGATAGTGCCAACTATCGTGGGCAGGCCAGAGCCGACCCAGGATCAAGAGGAGAAAGAAAAGTGCCTCAAAAGGGCTGAAGGAAGGGTGAAGCGCCTGAGGGGGATGGGCCATTCCGTCAACCATTTGATGATGGGAGAAAGCCGCGCCTCTGCCGCCCCCATCGTTTTCACCCAGCAAGACTTGACCACGGTACGCCTGCCTCACAATGACCCCTTAGTGATTAAACTGCAGATCGACTTCGTGTTGGTCGGAAGGTAACTAGTCGACGGTGAAAGCAGCGTCGATATCCTATTCCTTAGCATATTCGAGAATATGGGTTTAGATCGAAGCACACTCAGGCCAACCTGCCAGCCGCTGTTCACTTTTGACAGCATTAAGGTCAGCCCCTTGGGCGTCGTGACCCTGAAGGTCTGCACTGCTGAGAGATGCTTGGACATGGACTTCGTCATCATTAACTGCTAGTCCTCCTTCAACATCATCATGGGAAGGGGATGGATCTACGCCATGCATGGGGTAACATCCACCCTCCACCAGGTCTTAAGATGTCTATCAAAGGATGGTACCTATACGATAGACATCAAGGGAGACCAGGTCTCTGCAAGAAAATGCTTTTCAACCACCCTGAGGGGAGCCGACGCGAGTGCAAGCGCCTCGACCGGGGACGAATAGCAATCAAAGGACCGCCTGCCAGCTTACATGAAGCGAATCGTAGAGGAGTCTGACGGTCTAGAATCCACGATCAAGGAGCTGGTAGCGGTCCCTTTGAAAGAGGCAGAACCGGCGAAGGTGGTTCTAATCAGGGCCCTATTGCCCGAGCAGCAGAAGAACGAGATGTTGGGATTCCTGAATCAGAACGAGGATGTCTTCGCGTGGTCCCATGACGACATGTCCGGAATAGACCCCGTGCATACCTTCCACTGGCTGAACATAGACCCCAATTTCCCTTCAGTCAGGTAGAAACCCAGAAGGTTCGCACTAGAGAAAAACAAGGCGATCAACAAAGAGGTGGAAAAGCTGCTGGAGAATGGTCTGATCAGGAATTGCATGTACTTGTGTTGGGTCTCCAACCTGGTGGTGGTGAAAAAGAAAAACGGCGACGGTCGTATTTGCATAGACTTCACCAACCTGAACAAGGCCTGCCCGAAGGATAGCTTCCCCCTGCCAAGAATCGACCAAATGGTAGATGCGACTGTGGGATTCAACAGAATGAGCTTTTTAGATGCCTACTCTAGATACAACTAGATCCCTCTGTATGCGGAAGACCAGATCCATACGGCTTTTATCACGGAGCGTGGTCTGTACTGCTACAGGCATATACCATTTGGCTTAAAGAACGCGGGGGCAACCTACCAAAGGTTCATGAATAAGATGTTCACCCGGCTATTAGGGAAGAATATGGAGGTCTATATTGACGATATGGTCGTGAAGAGCAAAGAAGATTCAAACCATCTGAGACACCTAGACGAATGTTTTCAGATTCTGAGGTAATATCAGATGCGTCTGAATCCCAAGAAATGCATGTTTGGGGTGTCCTCCAGTCAATTCCTGGGACATATCGTGAGCAAGAGGGGTATTGAGACAAACCCGACCCAGCTAACCTCGATCGTAAATGTACAGAGACCCTTGACCATTCGGGAGGTCTAACGCCTGGCCGAGAAGACAGCCGCTCTCAGCCGATTCATGTCCAAGATATCCGACCGGTGCAAGCCTTTCTTCCAATACTTGAAGAAAAGCTCTTCTGTCGTCTGGGAGGAGGAACAGGACAGGGCACTGACAGATCTCAAGCTGTATTTGAGTCACCCACCTATCCTGGCTTCCCCGGCAAAGGGGGAACGCCTGTACGCCAATTTAGCAGTATTCAAAGTAGCGATCAGCGCCGTACTGTTCATCGAGGTAGACGGCAAACAGAAATCAGTGTTTTATATAAGCCGCATGCTCCTGGATGCCGAGACACGATATAGTGTGGCAGAAAAGCTGGTCCTCGCTCTGGTCAATGCTAAAAAGAAACTCTGGCAGTACTTTGAGGCACACTCGGTCACCGTATATACAGATTTCCCTATCCGACAAATTTTGGCCAAGCTAGATCTATCGGGACGACTGACCAAGTGGGCCATAGAGCTGGGAATATACGATATTGAGTATCGGCCTCGGGCGGCAAAGAAAGGACAAGTCATGGCGGATTTCTTGGTAGAAATCGAATCCTTCGGCGAGCTGTACGGCCCGTCTCAGATGTCTCAACTTCACCCCCTTTTAGCCTGGACGCTTTATACCGATGGATCCACGAATGCCTCAGGGTCAGGTATCGGGATAGTCCTGCAGACCCCAACGGGTCTCAGAGTTGAGAAAGTATTGAGGCTCGGCTTCCAGGCGACTAACAATGAGGCGGAGTACGAGGCACTGCTACAAGGCCTTGAGCTGCCACTGCACTTCGGAGTGGAGAACATCGCAGTAAAGACCGACTCGCAGTTGATCGCGGGTCAAGTCAGAGGAAACTTCGAAGTAAAAGAACTGAGGTTGCACAGGTACTTCTCCAAGGTAATGGGGGCAAAAGCTCACTTTGACAATTTCAATATCGAACCGATCCCAGAGAGATGAACCAGAGGGCCGACGAGCTAGCCAAGAGTGCGTCAATCGAGGGTATGGCTAGAAGCATAGAAGTTCTCCTAGAAGGCGGGAGCATGGAGGACCCCCGCAGACCCATGTGCACCATGTGTTCGCAACTGGAACTGCTGTGAAGGGAGGATGAAACCCATCACCTAGTATTTGACGTTAGGGAACCTACCCGCAGACCCCCAAGAAGCAAGATCAGTCAAGTTGAAGGCTGCCAGGTACTCGATGGTGGGGGAACGACTATACAGGAGATCGACAATGGGTCCGATGCTACGCTGCATAGGCCCCGTCGAAGCGCAAAAGCTAATGGAGGAAATCCACGAGGGAGTATGCGGCAACCACTCTGGCGGACGCAGCCTCGCCCACAAGGCTCTAATGGCTGGATACTTCTGGCTATACATGATGACAAAGGTGGCCCGATTCATTAAGAAATGTGATAAATGCCAGAGGTTCGCCCCAATGAAACGCCAGCCCATGGAGGTACTTTATTCGAACATAACCCCCTGGCCGTTTGCCAAATGGGGTCTGGACATCGTCGGAGAGCTCCCCAGAAGTCTAGGAGGAAGGAGGTGCGTCCTGTTGGCCACGGATTACTTCACCAAATGGGTAGAAGCTGAAGCCTATGTGACCGTTAGCAAGACAGACACGATTAACTTCATCTGGAAGAACATAATCTGTCGGTTTGGGATTCCGAAATAGATACACGTCGATCATGGCACATAGTTCCAAAATGCTAAGGTCAAGAAGCTGTGCGAGCTGTATGATATAAGGCTCAATTTCTCTTCCGTGAACTACTCTCATGGGAATGGTCAAGCAGACGCGACGAACAAAGTCATATTCAGCAACATCAAAAAGAACTTGTAGGAGGCTAAAGGCAAGTGGTTAGAACAGCTGCCGGCCGTTGTATGGGCTCATCAAACCACGGAGCGGAGATCGACTGGAAGAACGCCATTCACCATGGTCTACGGCTCAGAGGCTGTGATCCCGACTGAAGTCGGCCTCCCGACCATCCGTTCTGAAGTGGTGAGAGATCCCTCCTTAAACGAAGGCCAACTAAGCCGCAACACAGACCTCCTGGAGGAAACGAGAGACATGGCCTTGGTCCACCTGGCTTCGTACCACCAGCAGGCTAGATCCTACTATGCAAAAAAGGTTAATGCTCGACAATTTAATGCCAGGGATTCCTCGAAACTGGACTACAATTGGATCGGACCCTATGAGGTGATCAAAGCACTCGACAATAGTGCGTATGTCCTGAAAGAGCTCAAGACTGGGAAAAACTTGCTGAATACGTGGAACACCCAGCACTTGAAAAAGTATCACATGTAAGACGCATGCATATGATGTAAGACCATGTGAATGCTTATATTATTGAAAAGCTTAAATTCAAAACAGGTCAAGTTCCCTTTTTACTGCATGGATTCATCTTTTGGGTTGCTATGGAAAAGGGGTCTGCCCACAGTAGCAGACCCCATACACTATTCACGCGTGAGACCCATGTGAATGCTTATACTATTAAAAAGTTTAATTCCGAAACAGGTCAGGTCTTCTACCATACGGAAAAGGGACTGCCCACAGTGGCAGACCCAACGTTTTATTTGCACAAGCAAAAGATCACACCAGGCTGTTACAGAAGAGGGTCTGCCCACAGTGGCAGACCCAACGTTTTATTTGCACAGGAAAAAGATCATACCAGGCTGCTACGGAGAAGGGTCCATCCAAAGTGGCAGACCCCATGCCTCAGTTGCACAGGCAAAAAATCATACCGGGTTGCCACAGAAAAGGGTCTTCCACAGTTGCGGACCATACGCACTACTCGTGCAATCAATGATCGTACTATGGGAGTCATGTCACTCGTCGACGACCCGAGAAAACGTACGAAGAGGAAACTGATGTGCAATAAAAACTTGCCAGCAAACCTCAAAAATGCTCGTACTATGGGAGTCACGTCGCTCGTCGACGACCTGAGAAAACATAAGAAGAGGAAACTGTTGTGCAACAAAAACTTGCCAGCGGACCTCAAAAACGCTCGTACTATGGGAGTCACGTCGCTCGTCGACGATTCGAGAAAACGTACGAAGAAGAAACAACTGTGCAACTAAAAACTTGCCAGCAGACCTCAAAAATACTTGTACTATGGGAGTCACGTCGCTCGTTGACGACCTGAGAAAATGTACGAAGAGGAAACAGCTGTGCAACAAAAACTTGCCAGTAGACCTCAAAAATGCTCGTACTATGGGAGTCACATCGCTCGTCGACGACCCGAGAAAATGTACGAAGAGGAAACTACTGTGCAACAAAAACTTGCCAGCAGACCTCAAAAATACTCGTACTATAGGAGTCACGTCGCTTGTCGACGTCCCGAGAAAACGTACGAAGAGGAAATAGTTATGCAACCAGAAACTTGCCAGCAGACCTCAAAAACACTCATACTATGAGAGTCACGTCGCTCGTCGATGACCTGAGAAAACGTACAAAGAGGAAACTGTTGTGCAACGAAAACTTGCCAGCAGACCTCAAAAATGCTCGTACTATGGGAGTCACGTCGCTTGTCGATGACCCGAGAAAATGTACGAAGAGGAAACTGGTTCGCAGCCAAAAACTTGCCAGCATGCCTTATAAATGATCGTACTATGGGAGTCAGTCGCTCGTCGACGACCCGAGGAAACGTACGAAGAGAAAACAGCTGTGCAACTAAAAACTTGCCAGTAGACCTCAAAAATGATCGTACTATGGGGATCACGTCGCTCGTCGATGACCCGAGAAAACATACGAAGAAGGAGGAGCTGCGCTGCCAAAACTTGCCAGCAGGCCTCGAAAATGATCGTTCTATGGGAATCACATCGTGCAATAAAATGCTTGCCGATGACTCGGGAAAATGTACGAGGAGAAAAGGGGTGCGCAGCCAAAAAGCTTGCCAGCAGACCCCCTAAGGAACATTTTAGCTACACGTAGAGCTAAAGAAAAGCAAGGTCGGGATCCACCTGTTGGAAGTAGACCCTTCCTAAGGAACACTTTAGCTACACGAAGAGCTAAAGGAAAGCAGGGTCAGGATTCACCCATTGGAAGTGGACCCTCCTTAAGAAACATTTTAGCTACACGAAGAGCTAAAAGAAAATAGGGTCGGGATCCATTCGTAGGAAGTGGACCCTCCCTAGGGAACATTTTAGCTATACGAAGAGCTAAAGGAAAGCAGGCTCTACCCGGGGGATGATTCATTTGCGCATGGGCAGGATGTGAACGGATTTAGAGTCTACCCGTTGAAAGTAGTCCAGTACCAGACCAAACGTGAAGACAAAAATTAAAATTAAAGTCTGTTTATTATGTCCTAAAAATACAAAATGCACGGTTAATAGTGGTGCGCGCTCATAAGCCCTACTTATGAGAGGCAGGTCACGAACTGACTCGTAAGGAGACGTCAGAGTGGTAGTGCCCTGTTTGTTCTTGGTAAGAGCCGAGCCCAGGCCTTCTCCTTTGCAACGATGAGTCCAAACAATGGTCGACAAATCCCTAGAGCTGGTTCCGAGCGCGGTCTCATTTGGGGTCAGAGAAGTCCAGCCATACGTGCGAGTCGAACTCTGCCAAAACAAGTCATAGCAAAAGTTATAACTCCGTAAAACCGGATGAGTCAAAGCTTGCGCTCCTATCTCCAAAACTAATCTTGGTAGTCATGGCCCGAGGAGGACTCACTAATAGTCTGAAATTGTGTTCATTCGAGTCGTCCACAATTATTTATACAGGCGGCTATAACAAGGCTTAACTTTACCCCGGACGCGGTCAACAAAGAAAAAGAAAACAGACTAAAAAGAATTGCACTGTTCTTATTATTTATTCGGAGGGTTACAACGAGGGTTAGCTTTACAAATGTACAAAGTTAAGCACCCTAGTTACCTCCATCCATAGGAGCGTGGCCAGTTCCGGCACTTGGACCAGCCCCGGTGGAGGGTGGTGTACCAGGGTCGGATTCATCACTGGATACAATGACCGCACCAAACCCCTCACCAGTTGAGACCCCGAGACCAGACTGAGTGCTAAGGGCTTCTAAAGTTCGATCTGGCGGACCGGAAACGGGGATAAGCTCTTTGGCACCAGAAGCAAATGTAGAGGGCCCGTCCTTTTCCACAGCAAGCATCTTCAGCACATCAGCTGGATACGTGATATTGATCTCATCCCCGAGCTGTTGCACGTAGTGCTTGACGGAATAGTGGTCTCTCTCGACGCATTTCTGATCGTCAAATTGGTCTGGCATTACCACCTCAGCATGGCCTTCGAACTCTCTATTCTCCCAGCCAGACCTGTAACTTTCCGCAGAAAGGACGTCCACCTGCCTCTGGTACCTCGTTTTTAGTTTTTTCGTGTCTGCCAGCCTATCCTTTAGCACCGCCAGCCTGAGCTCCGCTTGCCGTTGTGATAAGTCGACCAAAAAAGTGTTAATGCCGGCAAGGTCCTCGCTATGTTTGCGAGACATCTCCACATAAGCACCCATCAGATTTTTGTGATCCAAGAAGAGATAACGATTTACCTCGTTAGATCGGTCAAGCCTGCGTTGCAGAGAATGGGCCTCTAGCTTGGCTTTCGCCTCGGCTTTCCTCGCTTCTTTGGCATCATCAACAGCCCTGTCACGAGCGAGAAAGCCAGTCCCATCTCTACCCCCGCATTCTGCAATTCTTGCTCCTTGACCCTTAGCTCATTCTGAGCCAATCTAGTGGCCTTGGATTGGGCAAGTTTGTCAGCCTCCACCTCAGCCAGTCTCGTAGCCAGCTCCTCGCGTCTGGTCCTCTCAATGCTCAGAGCGTGAGCAACCACGCTACTGACTCTCGCCTCCTCGAGGCTCCGATATAAATCGAAGTCAGACCTCAATTCGGCGAGGGCGGCCTCGCTGCGCTCGGCCAGTGCAGAGTGGGAACTTAGCTCCTCGATCAAACCCCTGACGCGAGAGGAATAGAAAGACCGGATGGCAGCTAGCTACAAGTTAAACAAAAAAGAGGGGTCAGCATTTTGCAAAGATGTTGAAAAACTTAGAAGTAACCAAGTGGACCAAACCTGCGTGAGGGTACGGCTGGTGACAAGTTCGACGTTCTCTAAAGAGAGTGCCTCCAGCTTCGATTCTGCGGCTGGACCCTCTCTTTGGGCGTCGCCTGCACCTGGGGAACACGGCCCCGCCCCGCTAGCCGCGAGGGAACCCTCTCCACCAGCCGGGCATACTCCCGAAGCAATGGCGGTAGGGACAGAGGAAAGCTCGGCGCCACCAAGAGTGCCATCAGCCGCGACGGGAGGTGGTGCGTCTCCTCTTGGCGGTCCTCTGCACACCGACCTTCTTCTCCTTAGAAGGGTCAGCATGGCCCTGTCATCATCACTATCAAACGAGGGGGCAACCCTACCCCTCTTCTCCGCCCGGCCCTCTTCTTCGTTAGATGAGTCGACCTCGTGTCGTCGCTTTATTGAGACCAGGGGAGGGGAAGATAGTCAGGACTTCAACCTCGGAGCTCTCCCACTGAGCTCGGTGATCTCCCCACCGATGTAAATAGCACCCGATTTCGAACTGGAGTCAGAGATGGACGAGGTTGGTGTAGGAGACCCCCCAGCCAGACTCAGCGGCGTCTCCTCGCCGTGTACGGTCTGTGTGGCAGACTTTCCCTCGGATGGAGGTCCGCCTGCATCAGAGCGGGGGACCACAGGCACTTCATCTCCCGAGAGCGCTATGAGATGCCAGCCAGCGGGTGCCTTGGGGCGAGCCGTATAACCCGCAGCTCCCCCCTTGACGGGGGAGGGGTCAACCGATGGGCCCATCTCAGAACCTGTAAAGAACAAGTAATATGTTTAGGTCACGGCCATAATCTGACTCATGAAGCTCAAGGATGTGAAAATGAACCCACCCTTAGCCCTCTTGGGGGCGGCGGCTTCCTCCCTGCGGAGCCTGATGCACTCCTCAGCCACCAACCTCACAGCTTCCTCGAGCTCGTGGCTAGACGGCGCCACCAGATCATTGGAGCCCACCAATTGGCTCGAAGCCGTGACCTACCGACCCACCATGGCGATTCGATCATGCTCGTCCCGGCAGAATCGGTTCAGGGCAGAAGCGTCAAGTCAGCTCCACAGATGCTTCGTGATGACCCAGGTGTCCAGGGGGAAAGGAAGGTATGAAACTATCTTGGGCATCATATTCATCACCAGGGGGTTAAGGGAGGCCTGGATGTGCCGGTAGTCCCCAGGAGATCCGAAGATAACGATCCCCTCCAGGCCTTTGAGCCCCCCAGCTGGCAAACGTGGCTCGAACCTACTTTCTTCTGCCGAGGCTGCATAAGACAAAATAACGTGAGCAATAACAAACGAGGAGAACACAGACCTAAAAATCACCACCAAGCACTTACTCTACAGGAAAGCTGAGGGAACTTGGAAGTACTTCCCATTCACCCAAGGGGAGCACCATGCTCTTCAAGGGTGTACAGCCTAGCATGGGAGTCCCATTGCTTGTCTAACCTCGGCAAGCCCCAGAAGATATGACGTCCCGGTAGCAGTTGGAGGTAAAAGGTGGGGTAGGAACCTTTCTTGGGGATGAGGGTGAGTTTATAAGCATAAAGACCACCTCCAGGTCGATATGCAAGTTGTAGAGAACTGACAAAGCAGAAAGCCCCATCAGAATCATGACCCCGTTTGCATTTAATTGCATTGGGTGGATCCCCATCAAAGCGAAGAATTGGTGGATCACAGGAGATAGAGGGAATCGTAGCCATTCTAGGTGTTTTTTGCCCAAAATAATGGAGCCTTCGGGGGCAGAGGGACGAAGATACCAATCCGCAGGGCCCTCGACCCTTTGTAGCGTCACTCCACCAGGGAGGTAGAGCTGTCTCCTTAATGAATCCAACTCTGAATCCGCGATGTGGGGCAATTCCTGATCTTGACTTGAAGCCATTGTTCTGGATACGAGTAAAAGAGTAAAAGTCTCTATAAGGGAGGAAATCGGAAACCCTAGGATTTTATGAGGCTAGAATGATTGAAGATTTTAGTAAAGTGGCAAATGAGCGTAATTGCGGCTTTTATAGAGGGGGAGCCGAAGAGTTTTTCTGGAAAATGGGAGAGCAAAGGAGACCGAACAGTCGGAACTTCGAAATTCAAATAGATTTCGTGACATGGGATGGCGTGCCTCCACTTCGACAGGGAGAGAGCCACGTGCACCCCTAGATTGGAGGAACGGATAAACGATTTCCCCACTTGACGGATACGAATCCATCAAGTAGGGAAATGGGAGCAGTTGTGGGATCTGTTCCCAAATCATACACCACATGGACGATTAAGTGGAAGAACAGGTCACAAACGGGGCCCACTGTCTGACAGATGTCGAGAGTGATTAGCTAAAGGCCACACGGATCACACGTGATTTCACAATCGGCCATTGGGCCGCTCGAGATTAGGGCCGAGCCCATCACTGTCCCTGGACAAATTCGGCCCAATCCGACCCTTACCTCGACTGTTAGGGGGTCAGAAGTCCCAAGGGTCTCCCACCAAAATACGATGGAAAGCGACTCACAACTCCAGACCCAGACAGAGCATTTAATGCGATCTTGGGTAAGCGTGCGTAGGGGACAAGCTGTCCTGACAGAATGGCAAATTGACCAAATCTCACCCCTGACAGATTCAAGCCATAGGAGGCAGCAGAAACGAGGCTAAAGCGAAACAGAGGTGATCACGGTAATCTCAGTCCGTGACCTTTGGAAAACACTTTGAGAAAAAAGGTACTCAGTTTTGAGATTGAGATCCAGATGGTTCACAATCTCAGGACTACATATATATGAGCCATGCGTTCCCGAGAGGAGCATGTACATATATACAAAAAGAGATATTTAAAAGTTTACAAGTAAGACATAAATATATACTCATATAGAACTAAATCCTTACTACCTTGAATCAAAGAAAGACTACTGACTTAAGCATCGGAGAGTCTTTGCAGGTGGCCACCCCCGCCTCTCCGACCTTGCCTGAAGTTCAAAGTACTTTGGAATAGCAAAGACACGTTGACAGTTGAAGGATACAGCATCAGCGGTTCAGAGACACGTAGACGGCTGGTGAGAAACCGCTCTAACACTTATTATATCTAGTAGGAATGATCACCTAGATTTGAGGAAAATTAGTTACAAGAAGAAAAAAAACATATGTAAGGGCCTACGTTTTCTCTCCAAACATTAAATTATTAGACGTGTCCTTTAACGGGTGAGTTCTTAATAATTATTTTTGTTCTTGCTCCATCTATGGATGTATTTGACTGAGTTAAAAATGACCTTTAATATCATGTTAATCTGAATCAAGATCGCTAGGTTTAATTATGTATTAATTTGGGTCCAACTACTAATATCTTTCTTTCTTTCTTTTTTTACCTTCCTTTTTTTTAAAAAAAAAAACATCAAAATTTTAGTGTTTGGACACAAATTGGTACAAAATTGATCTTGATTCGGTTAATCTCCCTATATTTCTATTCTACTCCTAATTCATGTAGAATCTCATCTACTTTCCATTCTAATTCCAACGTAGTAAATACATTTTCGGAGTTATTATTTTATTTTTGGCTATTGGGGTAATGGAATAAAAAAATTTTCTTTTAACTTATGTCATATTTCTATCTTCTTTTTTTCTTTTTTTTTTATTTTAATTTTAATTGTTTAATATGAAAGAAATGTCTTTTTTAAGGAATAAATTTGGTGAATACTACTTTTTTCCTTATTAATTAAATCTATTTTTGACGATTTTGACAGATTCTTGACGTCAGTGATAATCTTGGCAAATTCTTAATGGATTCTTGACGAATTATTGATGAATTCTTGATAGATTCTTGACTAATTCCCTCTTAAAAGTGGTAGACTCTAATAGCGGTGGTAAATTTAGTTAAACATTTGAAAAAAGTGGTAATTGTCTTAACTCTTTTTTAAGGAATTCTTACAAAATTCTATGCCCAGAGTACCAAAAATTGAAAAATCTCATATGGACTGATTTGTTTTGAAATATCCTAGCTTGAATTAGAAAAATATCATTTTTTTTAAAAGATATATTAGAAAAATAATATTATTTTAAAAAAATATTTAGAAAAATATCATTTTCTTTAAAATGGTACTCGAAGTAACCAGTTAAGTTACTTAGGTAAACAATTCAGTTACTTGAAGTACTAATCAAATTACTTCAAATAAATCAACTAACTATATTAAGTATCTTATCGATTAAAAAAAATAATATTTTTCTAAATACTTTTAAAAGTGGTATTTTATAATTAAATTCAGGATCTTTCAAAACAATTTTGAATTATGGGAATTTTCAATTTTTCTATAAAATTATCATAAAAAATCAAATTTCATCTTTTTTTTTTTTAGATAATTCCAAAAAAACTCTCCAGTAATTCCAACATACCATTTTCAATGCACCCTTTGTTCTCATAAAGTAATCTAAAAATTAATTAGCCCTCTATATTTTAAAGAGAGGGAAAAAAATTAGTATCAGTACTCCCTCACATTTTGGTCTAAACTAGTTGCTCTTTTTTTGTTTAAATGCCAATATTTTCTTTGCTAATTGTCAGAATAGTTGTTTTTATTTGTTTGAACATTCAGAAGTTTTCATATGTTGTTTATAATCTTCGAGAATTATTTTTAAAAAGATCTTAAGTTATAAACCAGTTTTCAATTGTGAATTTAAATATTGAATCTTTTAATATATGTTTGGCGACAAAAATAGAGGAATAAGAGTAAAGTTTAAAAGGTGTTTAAAACTAAACTTACTCTGACCAAAAGTGAAGGAACTATTTTCTTCTTTTAAAAAATTGTGGAGCTTTTCTTTAGTTTTTTGAGGAAAAGGGTGTAAAATGGTATTTAGTCATAATAGAAGGGTGTTTTTAGTATTATCCTATTTTTCTGGGCATAAGTCTAGGATGTAATTTACAAATTTTTAAATTTTAAGTACCTTTACTACGAACTTTTTTCTTTAAAAATAAATGAAATATCAAATTTTTAGAAAATTTTGGTGATATTTATAATGTAATTACTTTTGATATGGATTGAACATTATTTTCCAACAAAAAAGTGGGGAGTGATACTAATTGTTTTTTGCATCTAAGCTACCTTTAAAACGAAACTTAAGCTAATAACCTATGAATGACAAAAGACTAAGCACCAAAAATCAAAGTTTATCCATATTATGCATAATACTTGTATCCATCCTACTATTATCTCGTAGGATAATTAGATTTCAAATCAGCCGATAGAATGGTTGTTTAGTATAAAAAACTTTATGAGATAATTGATTATAATTGTAGATTTCAAATCATCAGTTTGAACCTATTTATATTCATCCCCTTCCTATCCACTTACCTTTCCTAGATTATGGACTCTCATTTAGGCGTCAAAATATTCAATTAATAAATTACTGATAGTCGAGTTTGAGCATGCACAAATTAATCAAACAAAACAATTAAAATTAAGTTTCAAGTCTCACCTCAAAAAAAAAAAAAAAAAAAAAAGGTTTTAGCCAGGCATGATTAATTTATATTTTAAAATAGGTAATGTTTCGTATAAACTTGCTTGTCAGGTTTAAGTTCCTCTAGTTCATACCTATAGAAGTATCGAATTGTGTGGGAGCCGACGACTTTTCTTCTTCTTTGACTTATATGCAGACGTAATGATTCGAACTTTCTCACTTTATTATTTAAAAAAAAAAATGTACATATGTAGCGCACGATCTTCAGTTAATATACTCGGTTTATATATTTTTTTTCATGCAAGTTAAATCGCTTACTCAAAACAATAAATAAATAAATATCAAAGAAAAACTCATGCCTGTACCTACCGGAAATGGACGCCCATACCATATTCTAACTTTGAAGTGGGGCCGACTTTTTTTTTTTAAAGTAATTAAAATGAAATGAATATATCGAAAAATCAGTTTGTTTTTTTTCCCTCGAAATACTAAAAAATCCGTTGATATGCTGAAGGCTGATATAGTCCAATAATTATCAAAATAAAAACAAAAATAAACGGTCATTTTGTTAAAATAACAAAGGCCAACTCTAATTTCTCATGTTTTAATTACCAAAATTAGTGACCCATAGGTCTTGCCTCAAAATCGTCCGTATGGTCTTCAAAATCAACACCTAACCGCTGGAAGCCCAACTACACCACGCGGCTAGTTTATCAACTTTGATTTTGGAAGATTAATGTTACGGGGTGCATTGGGGTGTTGAATGGTATCGCATTATTTTAGATATATTTTATCGAGAAAATGACACTTTATATGACTTTAAGAGAGAATATCAAAAATAAAATTTTTTCAAAATAATTATTTTCTCGTACAAGATTTAGATTTAGTGATATTTTTCTAAATATTTTGAATACTAAAAACCAAAAAATCAATTTAGTTACTAACAACTTTTTGATTTCTAGCGAATTATTTTAGTTTCAAATAATATTTTTCTTTAGTTTCTAATAAGTTTTGTTCTCTAGTTTCTAATAATCAAATTGGTTTTTTTTTTTTTTTTTTAGATTTGGTTATTGGTTTCTATTAACTAAATTAGTTTTTCAATTTTCAGTAACCAAAATATTTAGAAAAATGTCTCCGAATGTCATACTGAAAAATAATTATTTTGGAAAAGTCATACTTTTGGTATTATACTTGAAATCTTAAGTATAAGTGTCCAAATCCCTATTTTATCCAATCCATACTAACTGAGGATGTTAGAAAATGCGTTATATCCAATTCGTAAAAAAGTTCTTAACCAATCCAATCTAATCATTTATCAATTATTTAGATCAAATTAGTGTGTCTGGTATAGAATTCAAATCATATTCTTTAAATTTAGAAATGACTTTCTATATAGAAAGTTGATAGGATAAAACAATTTATTCTATCGGTTGTCTATATAGAAAATTGTTTCTAGATTTGTAGAATAAGATTCAAATAATATACCAAACACGCCTTAAGAAGTCCATGTTATTTTATCCTACTAATTTTCTATATAAAAAGTCATTTCTAGATTTGTCGAATATGATTCGAATAATATACCAAATATGCCCTAAGAAATCCATGTTGTTTTATCCTATCAACTTTCTATACAGAAAGTTCTTTCTAAATTTGTAGAATATGATTCGAATCATATATCAAACACATCCTAAAAAGTCCATATATTTGAGCATATTGATTTTTCTTGTTTTGGATTCCTCGATTACAATATATTAAATTATTAAACAAAAATAGTAACCTATACAAAATAAATCTATAAGTTATATGTAATTACAACATTTATAAATTGACTAATAATTATATAAATTATAAATATTCGTAACTTTTTTTTAATGGATATCATTTACGGATAAATTAGATCGAATTGGATTAGATACTTTCAAATTAAAAAGTTTTTTCAATTTATGCAAGTATAGATTTCTGAATTTTGATCTAATCCAATCTATAGATATATAGATATTTACATTTTGCTGATTAGAGTGTATCAATTTATGCGGACTGGATTAGATTGAGCAAAACACCCTTAGGAATTAAATGGTGATGCTTAAAAGCACACTAATAGATGTACGTGACTCACCATACAATTTGCACGTGGGTTCTCATCTATATTAGCTACATATAAGTATTTTTTCTTTCCTCTTTTTTCTAGAATGATACTATAGGATTTGTTTTGAACCTGGAAAGTACTTGAGAACAAATAATTGAGAGAAAGCCAAATGAAAAAAAAAAAGCCTCAAAAAAAAAAATAAAACCCCCCCAAAAATTTTCCCCTAATTCCGTAATTAAAAAACCCTTTAAAGAAAAAAAAAAATCAATCATAATTGTACTAATTTGTATACACATAACAAGCATAAAGCTATATAAACAAATAGTAACAACAGAAAGGGAGAGAGGAGAATATCAAATAGAAGAGCACGGAAGAGAGAGATAGAGAAAGGAAAGAAATTGGATCAACATGAGGAAGGAGTGAGAAAGAAGAGTCGTTAAACATGTTGAAGATAGTAGAATGAGCGAGCAATGGTCCCAAGAATTTTCGTTTCACCTATTTGTCAGGAATTTGGAATTCCTAGATTTCTTTATAAATTTTCCTTCTACTTTTCTTCTAAAAACATTTTCCTTGTCTCTAGTGGTTATATCCCTCTCCCTTTAGAAAGCTTATGAATCTTTTACTTACTTTCATTACTTAACTAAAAAAAGTAAATTCTCCCTTTTTTGGTAATGAAAATAAGAGAGGGAGCAACTAGCGTGACTACGTTCTTTGAATGTGACCATAGAAACTTCAATTCCGTTCAAAAATACTCACCAAAACTATACGGACAAGTCGTCATTACTACTACCGGATAATAGAGTGTGTCACCTGAACTCTATCTGAAGAATTAGAGGGAACAACACCCTAAATAACTAAGGACGAAGCATACTCTATCAGACACTGGACTGGTAGGTAGGTATTCTCATATTTAAGACTCCCTAATGAATTACCCAGGATTCGAACCTACGACCTTAGACTTTTATGGTAAATGTATCACTACTAGGCCATTTGTTTAGTGGTTTTTTTCCTCCTATTTTTTCTGCTACTTTTGAGATTCCAAATATAGCCTAAACACTATAAAACAGGTATTTTAATGTTATCCTCTTCCCTCCCCTACAAAAATAAATAAATAAATTGTTCTAGCAGTAGGAAAAAATCAAATCTATACCTGCTCTATTTACCCGTTTAAGTTGGCGAGGTGGGTTCAAGTATTCTCCGAATAGATAAGCGAGTATTTGTGAATATCTACATACCTGCCAGCAAAAAAAAATTGAAATTATATATATATATATATAAAACTCATTTCCACATAATATCAAGTAAACTCAAACCACATTCAATACAACATTATAAGATCTATGCAAAATACATAAAATTAAAGAAGTCTTGAGCTTAAATAAGATCAACCGTATCATAATAATCAAAAATAAAATAAATCTCAAAAATATAATAAATGTCCAACATAAAGGAACAATAAATAAAAGACAACACATAATAATATTCTAAAATAACTTCTAATCTTGATCAAATCACTTGTTCTTTATGCCATTTATTCAACTTCTCTTCTATGATTTTGTCTTACTGAGAAAAAAAAATTGTAAAATATAAGACAAATAAAATATTTTAGAGATTATCAAACAAAAAATATTTAATAGAATTATATACATCTTTTTAAAACTAATTGTGAAATCTATCTACCTATGTTTATCCTAATATGTGTGTATAAAGAAATATATTATTTTCTCGAATTTTTTTAAAAAAAATATAAAATTGTAGAAAAGACTAATATTCCGCTATATATGGCAACCCTAGTCCTTAAGCTAAAGCTTCTTATAAAAATTACAAATATAAGTTGAGTGTAATTAGAAATACCTGAAGATGATGATGATTATGAAGGTGCAGAGTTTCGAGCCTTAGAGTTGCAGCTACTTAATGGAAATAATGCTTACATTTTTTTCTTTTTTCCTTCATATCCATCTTCAATCGTGCTTGTGGGCTTGTAGATAAATTGTAAGTTATTGGATGAGTGTATTATAATAGGCTTAGGGCTTGGCTATTCTTTAAGTAATGGGCTTAAGTATTTCTTACTTGTAATATCTATTTTACATATATATATATACATATATATTTATATTTTTTAAGAAATAACATATAACTATATAACTTGGTCGAGTTTGAGGACGGATACTATGAACTCGAACCCGCTTTGGGTATTATTTTGAATACCTAAACCCGACCCAAAACCCAAATAATTGGATACTACTTGCCCCATTAAGGTCGAGTACCCGTGGGTAAATAGATTTTCGGGTTAAAATGCCATCCTTAGTTTGGTTAAATGTTAGTTTCTTAGGTTTGAGTAAAACGCACCCAAATCTAACCTTTTAAAAGGAATTTAAAAAATAAAAATAAAAGAGTAAGACGAAGGGATGCATTTTAGACTCAATTTCAAGAGAAAACCCTAAGTGCTCATTAACTAACAGTATTTAAATCTAAAGTATAAATGCATATAAAATGCTAAAGTGTATTTACAAATATATCCCCTATAGTTTTTTGGTTTATAAATTTTAACCCTACAACATTTAGTTCGGTTACATGTTCGTTTCTTGAGTTCGCATAAAACCCACCCGAATCTAACCTTTTAAAAGAAATTTAAAAAATAAAAATAAAAGAATAAGATGAAGGGATGCATTTTAGACCCAATTTGAAGAGGAAATCTAAGCGCTCATTAACTAAGAGTATTTAAGTCTAAAGTACAAATGCATATAAAATACTAAAGTGTATTTACAATTATGTCCCCTATAATATTTTTGGTTTATAAATTTTAACCCTACAATCAAGAAAACTACATTTCATCCTTTGATACTTAACAAAAATTTCAATTTTTGCTCCTGTAACATTTGATAATGTGAAAAGAGTTTCAATATATGTAAATTTCATTAACATTCAGTGTTTTGAAATAGAAACAATTTCAAAAAAAAATTGTAAGTTAAAATTTTGTTATTAAACAATTCAAAAAATAATATTCTTTTACTAATTTATAAGCTCTTTCGAGATAAGTTTTGTTTCAATGCACTTAAGGAAAAGTGTATTTTGATCAATTAAATTTTTTTTCCCCCAAAATTAGATGTTCCGTTGGTGAAAATATCAAGAACACATGGTTGAATTTAAAAACACTAAAAACTACACCGTATATGTGTGTAACTTAACCCTTAATCAAAATGTGTAGTCCATTAGTGATATGGTGATTTAGCCATTTTTAATATTAAATAAAATAAGATCATTGACTTAAAAACTATAGTAAAACCCTGATAAATAATTTTTGTCTGCCGTGACATGGACAATGGGCTAAATTAATAGATCCGATAAATTTATTAGATATAATATATGATAATAAAACTCTTAAAGGCTTCTATGTATCCCACTAATAATATAAATTAATAACTTGTTAATATTAAATACATATTACATGGACAATGATGCCTTTAAATATGAGAAGTGTTATTTGCTTTTTCTTGAAGTTGAAGCCATGATGGGTCTCATCTTTAATTATTCATAATGCGCTAAAACGTTTTGGTATAGTTTTGTCGTATTTTAGCAAGAAATTATTCAGGGTCATTGTAGCTTTGAGGGCCATTTTGTGTGAAATAGATTCCAAACCAGAACTCTCATCTTCAACTGCTTTCTTGATTGTGCTAGGCGTTAGGTACATATAATGAATCTTAGTTACTGGACGGTTTTATTTGATTAAAAGTTCATAAGCAAATTAATTAGAAGTATGTACATTGCATCTATGTTGATAAATAAGTACATCTATGATTTTTTGTGTTAAGTACAATGAATCTTATTTATTTAAATAAGTACATCAAATTTCCCCTAAAAAATAATTACATTAAATTGCATACTTCGCCATAACAATAGAAACACACATAATTTATACATAAAAACAATATACAGTAACGTGACACTTTTGATTCACCTATAGTTTTTTTGAAGTGGGATCACATCATGTACATAATTAGTGAAAAATAAATGTCATATTATTTTTTTGACTTTTGTGCATAAAATTTGTATGTTTCTATCATTACTATTTACGATATATAGTATACTCGGTCAATTGAAAATAAGATTCTTGACTTAACGCCTAAAATCTTAGTGAATATGCTTTAAAATATGGCCCAAAACGAAAAGTACATAAATATTTATTTTCTTAATCATATTTTTATAAATACTTGTTTTTTATATTTATTTTACTAATACTGTTTTCGGAAAAAGGTATAGCACAAATATCTTATTCATGTATACATTTTGAAATGTATATAGGTATTTAATTTTTATTCATAAAATATATAACAGGTATACTTTTTCTAAATAAAAGTTACACCAACATATATATTACAAAATAGCATCCATATGTATAAATTAATTTTAAAAGTGGATATTTATCAAATCCATTATACATTTTATGAATAAAAATAATATTGATATACATTTCAGATGTATACCATATTCTATACGTATTAATTGTATTTGAAAGAGGATATTTTGTAAAATATAAGGCATAAAAACAGGTCCAGTGTGTAAATTAATCAAAAATAGCCCTTAAAAAATGAATCAACAACATAAAGACGGGCTGAAAGCCCTACCCATAAAATGCAAACTGAAAATTCCACATACCCGAACAAAACCCAAGAATCCAGGCCTACTTCCAGCAGCTTTTGGTTCTCCACTTCCGAAAACCCGACATGCACCCTACCAACTGGTGGCAGAGCCAGGACATTTTTGCAGTGGGGCCAATTTTTTCTTTTTAAATCGTAGTAGTTACCGAATAAAAAAACACTAAAATTTCATAATGGTCATAAAATGTAAAAAAAAAAAAAAATGAAAGATAGAAATGCAAAAGCAAAACCATGTTAATAAATTTTCTATTTAAAAATCCTTCTACATGCAAATATAAATATAAAATGCATAATAGAGCCATAATTTTGATTTATATATACTTTAACTTTAGGAATTTAGTCCTAAAAAAAACCTTTAAGTATTATAAAAACATCTAAAAATATAAAAACAAGGATTACTGAAGAAAAAATTGAACATATTTTTTTAAATAATTTTAATACAAATGAGAGAAAATTTGATTAAAAAAAGAGAGAGATGTTAACATATCATTAAGTGTTGTATAATTTAGTTATTATTAAATAAATTTACAAGGAAATTTCATACAAAAGAAAAAAAATCCCTTAAAAAATGGGGAAAAAAAGAAGTATAAGCTTCAACGCTTAAACAAGGAGATAAATCTTCCGTATAAAAACTTAATTAAAACTGTATACACCATATATATATATTTATATACATATACATAAGCAACATGGCTGAAGAAATTATTTAATTTAATTTTGTCTTCACTTTTATATTTTTATGGAGGTTTGGAATGTTGTGAGAGAATAAGGAATGCATTTTCAAATTCCAATTTTTTAATTCTCAATTTTGATTTCAAAAATTGAATAAAGAATTGAAATTTAAAGTTTAATTTGGTCCTAATTGAATGAATAAAAATGTAATGTTATATCTTATATAGGGGACATTATTAGAAGAAAAATAATTTTAGTGAGGGCAAATTAAAATTAATTCACAAAACTTTGACATGTAAAATGAAAAAATGAAAAATTTAAGTGGGCACCCCTTCCCTCCGCCCCTGCTACCAACTATTCCCTCTCTTTCCTCTCTCGTACCAAAACATTTATACATACTCAAATCCACCCACCAAGCACCAAGTCTTCAGCACACCTTATTTAACCATCACACATTGCATAATCCAAGCATGTCTCTCTTGTAAGAGGAACGAAAGAGAGGAAGTAACGAGACCTATATTACCTAGGGAAAAAAAGTGAGGAAGAAGAGCATTCTTCCTTTATTATGTTTGGTACAGAGAGAAATAAGAAGACCAAAATTTGTAAGAAAAACGGAAATAAGAAAAATATTATAAATAAACTACCGCGGTAAACATCTTCCACCTAAAATCTCTCCAATTTTGAAAGAATTAAAAATTGGATCTAATTAAGAATTTGAAATCTCTCATCTAATCTCTTCCCTCTTAAATCTCTTCTACCAAACAATCATCATACTCCAAATCTATCAAATAATCCTCTCACCTCTCTCATTCCTTCCATTTCTCCCTCTTACCAAACATACTCTTGTAGATTGAAATTTTAGAGTGAGGGAGAGGAGTGAGTACAAAACTCATTCCTTCCATTTCTCCCTCTTACCAAACATACTCTTGTGGATTGAATTTTTAGAGTGAGGGAGAGGAGTGAGGACAAAACAAAATTCTTCCGTTTCGTATGAGAGAGAAGAAGAGGAGAAATGGAGGGAGGAAGGCTCCCTCCAAGCCTATCATATTTCATCCTTCCATAGTTAAAGGATTAGAGAAAAAAGAGAGGAAGCAAAAGTGAATTGCCCAATATAAACTCTAGAATAAATATTCAAAAAATCATTAAATGGGAAATAGAGTAATTTTACATATAAAAACTCCCCGTCCTTCCCCCTCTCCATTCTTCTCACCAAACAAATTAAGAGATTCTTACTCTCCTCTCACTCCATCTCATTCCCCCTCCTTCCTTAACTCTCTATCCCTTCTATTCTGCCTCCCCCCTGCCAAACATAGCCTTGGGCAGTCGTGAAGGGAAAAATTGAAAACAATTCATGATGAGCTATGAACTTAGCCAGTGAGTTGGTTCAGTTAGGTTTTCACAATTTCATAACTAGTACGGTAAATAACGCCTTCTAAATTCAAGTTTATGATCAATGAGGACGTGAAATGAAAGCACTCGAGAGCCGAAATTTCATATAAATATCACCTGATAAACCCATTCATAGAAAATGTGAGGATGAAACAAAATAATACTTGGTTACCAACTCCGAAAACAATAAACATGCATGAAGTCAAGCGTTAGCACAGTCGGAGGGCTTGAAAACTTTGCAAATAAGAAAAGTATAAGCGCCAGTTTATCTTTTCTTCTGCGTTTGTCGCCTTAAAGAGAGCATAATCTAAAGAACTACTTCCATAGCTTGCGCAACGACATGTTTTTCTCCGTCTCCTTCTTCATTACCTTGGCCACTGCCATCTCGAAGTCTTCCTGGGTAACATGAACCCTTCTCTCCCTCAAAGCGAACATTCCTGCTTCTGTGCACACAGCCTGTAGATGAAAGGAAATATTTGCAGATGAAACAAATGTGTATCAACCCTAAATATATTGTATAGTCTGTTGTAGTCCCATCGAGAGAATTAGGGAACATTCAAGGCCCCTGTTTGCATTTGACATAGGTAAAGAAAGAAATTACCTTTAGTTCCGCACCAGATGCACCATTCATCTTCTCTGCAATCTTCTTCAGATCAATACCACGCATTAAATTCATTCTCCTCGAATGTATTTTCAAGATGTCGAAACGAGACTGCAATTTATAAGTAAGAATGAATATTGTATTAGAGTATTAGAAGCAAACAGATAATAAATGCAGCATACATGAATATCATCAGAGTATCGTGAAACTGTATCTCTATCATTAACATCACCAATCACCAAGTTCTTTAGTACAAAACCGAAGAACACTTGAAAAACTTACTGCAAATAAATAGCACCATTAAAGAACAAACTCCGGGGAAACAAACATGTGAGGAGCACCAGAGTGTAAACACTCTTCATCCACGCAATCTATACTAGTGGATGAATAGAATACCTAAGAAGGAGTATGTTAACCCAGATTATAAATTCACTGCCTATACCAAGAGAAGAATTTACCTCTTCATTAGGATTTGGAAATTCAATCTTTCTGTCAATTCTCCCTGGCCTAAGGAGGGCTTGATCCAGAATATCAATACGATTTGTTGCCATCAAAACCTGTCAAAGGTGCATTTTAGTAAAGTTTAATTGTTAAAAATCAAATCATGTTAATTACGTATCCATTGAGTGCATAAGCACATATAATACCTTGATCTTGTTTGATGCTTCAAATCCATCCAACTGGTTGAGAAGCTCCAACATAGTCCGCTGCACCTCACTGTCTCCATTGCCACTTCCAGATTCCATTCGAGCAGACCCAATACTATCAATTTCATCCATAAAAATGATAGATGGAGCGTGCTCCCTGAAACAAATAATACTTCTTATTTAATGAGAAAGGAAGCAAGATCATAAAGTAGGCAATCAACCAGAACAAGAGCAAACATCACAAGTTCAAAGACACTCTAAAGTTTCCAAGTTAGATGAGCCATTTCATACCATTGCTAGAACTTAACCGTCAATACTTTTCTACCGATCATCAAGTATTATTAAAAGAACCAAACCATATAAGAGCTTCCCAACATAGGCATAACATAGCCACATAAAATGGGTAAATGAATTCATTAAGACAATGGAAAAAAGATACAACATCAACAAGGGAAACAAATCACAAACACAAGATTGAAACAAACCTTGCCATGACAAAAAGTTCTCTAACCATTCTGGAGCCTTCTCCAATGTACTTCTGAACCAATTCAGAACCAGAAACCCTGATGAAAGTACAATCAGTATGATGAGCCACAGCCCTAGCCAAAAGTGTTTTCCCAGTACCAGGTGGACCATACAGCAGGACACCCTATATAGGAGAACGGAAAAATTTAGAGCCAAAATATAACAGTCAGTGCCCCCAACGGTTACATCTAACCAGATGCTATAACTTGAAATCCATTATTACCTTTGGTTGAGCTATTCCAAGACTCTCAAACAATTCAGGATGTTTGATTGGAAGCTCAATGACCTGAGAAGCAAATTACGAATCATGCATTAAAACACATCAAGTGAACAACAAAGCAACCAAGACAACTCATAGACTCAAATTGAAAGAAATGGAAATTCAGACACTTAGAATGAATCAAGAAATACCTCCTTAATTTCTTTGATCTGTTGATCAAGCCCACCAATCATATCATAAGTAGAATCTGGAACCTTTTCAACTTTCATAAGGTTGACCAAAGGATCTACTTTGCTTGGCAATACCAAATGAAGAACATAGCTGTCATTGCGGAGAGCTACTCTAGTTGATGGTGTAATCTTTGTGATATCAATGCTTTTATCAATGTCAACAACGTATTTCCCTTCTGGATGAACCTGCAAAAAGAGAGGAATAAACGTTGACCATTAATTATAAGAAGTTCAGAATGAATACCCTTTCTGGTATGAAGTTTCAAATGACACGGAAGTTACAGAGACAACATGATACTTACCTTGACTAAAACTTTGTTTTTTCCCATTACTTTGACTACTTCACCAACATAGGATCCAGGCTCCTGAAGCAGCTGTAGCTCTTCCCTAAGCATCCTCACTGTTGAATAACACACGTAAAAAAACATTACTGATCGATTCAATGCAACAATTCCAAATTTAAACACTATAACCCTCTTCAGAGTTAACAGTAAAATGCTCAACTCCCGATAAAACCAAATCTACCCATTAACATCCTTTCAAATTTTAAGCAGAAACAGTAATCAGTTGCACGTACTAATACCCACCCAAAAAATGCTTACATGCTCAAATACTTGTCCTATTAGGGCCCTTTTTTCATCTTGTATATTAATTCCAAACATTCAAACTACTAATTAAACGGAATCTACATGGTGCCCACAAATATACCAAATATACATTCACTGTACAAACGACGTCTCTAAATTTCACAAAAATTGTATGCAGTTCGAAATCTCAGTAACGGATGGTGCTTTCCCAAACCAGTGAACGGAAAGAAGTACCAAAGACTCAATTCGCATATTTGTATGCTGAATTCCTTAACCATCATCCTAGTTAAAATTCAAACTTCCGATTAATAGGTCCCAAAATTCCCACTTTCATATCTCTCTCTCTTTTTCGAGCTTCACATTCTTTCTTGACAGATTTCTACAAACGAATACTTCCTCCATCAACAAACTAATCGATAATTCAACACCCTATAAGCTCTATCTTAAATAAATCAACAAACCTTATGAACAAAAAAACAAAAACCCAATCACAAATCCATCATAAGAACCGACCCAGAAATCCAAAACTGTAACTAAATCCAAAAACAAATTCCAATCTGCCCTAAAGAAACTCAAACAATTATTGCCATAATTAGGGTTAGATGATAGAAAAGCGTACCTCTGGAATTGAGCTCGTTGCGCTGAGCCTCAAGACGATTAAGATTGTGGGTTTTCTGGCGGACCTGGAGCTGGAGCTCGTGGATGTGTTGGAGGTAGTACTGCCTGAGACCTTCCCCTTGCTTGGCCCCCGCCTTGGCCGAACAAGTCTCCTCCGGCAACGCCTCCGGTTGCTTGGATTCTACTCCGACGGTCCCCATTGGAGCTCTTCCCTCTGATTTGGGTTTTTGCCTCAATCTTCAAAACCAGAAGAGAATCGGAGCTTTTTCTTGACTTGCCTTGTCTTGCGTGAGAAGTCGGTTTGTGATTTGTGAATGACAGAAGCTGTTACCCAATAGAGCGATCTCTCGTTTATTTGTGAGCTTTTTTTGAGTTGAATGACGGTAACTAAACTTGGACCTCGAAAGGGCTTCAAAATGGGCCTCACTTGACAACAATTGGGCATTATTAGATACTAAATGCCCTTTTGGATACTATTTTAGATAAAAGTACAAATATTTCAATTCTTCTTAGATTTATACCCTTTTTAGGGTTACAGAGTATGTATTGCCCTCCACATAAACAATAAACTTGTATGTGATGTAAAACACTATTAAGATTAATTGAAATGGTAATCGGTAAATTTTTTTTATTTTATATTCTTATTTTTTCAGAATTTTCAAAGTAATTGATTTTAATTTTAGTGATAAAGCATCCTTTTTTAACCCTCCACTAACAGCATATTGTAAAATATTGAATTTGCTCCTAATTTTTCTCATGACAATCGATGATAACTAAATGGTTGATATTTTATTTATTGACTGGGTGAGTTATATCCATTATTGATTTGAACTATTTTTTGAGTAACTGATTGATATTTAAAACCAAAGAATAGCGAATTTTAGTAATAAAATAGAATAATATTCCAAAGTGTTTATGGCATAAATGGTCCTAACCTATCCAACTTATTGCAATTTGATACTAAAAGTTCTAATTATAGCAATTAACCCTCTAAATTCTTCGATTTGAAGCAATTTAATCTATATACTATTTAAATTTCAACATGTATTCAATTTTTGACCAAAATACATATGAGGAGTATGTTGTAATATTTGAAAGTGTAATTGATGGAAAATAAACTGAATAAAACAATTTAGAGAGAATAAAATATTTATTATTCATATTTTTAAGAGTTATTGTAGCTGCAAATTTGGAAATTTTTCTATGATTATTCATTTTTATACTTAAAATTTCCAAATTACCTTTTAGATTATACTTTTAGATGCTACTACATATTTCTCATACGTATTTTTAATTAGAAATTTAATAATAGGTTATAATTTAGACAATTCAGGGATCAAATTGGTTCAAATTGAAAAGTTTAATAGTTTAATTGTCTTAATTAAAACTTTGAGGACAAAATTACCACAAATTGGATAGCTCACAGACTATTTGTATTATTACCTGATCCTAAAATAAAGTTAATTATAGCAATGACTTCTAAATTAACAATGACCTCTACATTATACTCATAGTATAATTATGGCCTCCCAACTTTCAACTTATGTAGCAATAATCCATAAATTATGAAATTATAATAATAGCTCTTTTACCACAAATGTTAGCTTTTTAACAGAAATTGACAAATCATATAATTTGACATTATTTATTTCTGTGTAAGAATCTCATTTTCAGATATAATTATCAAATTCTGTACTTTGCACATGACTCACTTTTGTTAACATGGTCATTTCCACAACAATTGCATAAATCTTAATAATTTACTGTGTAAGTTGAAATTTTGAAGTCTCATTCTTAATTAGAGTTATCAAACTGTGTACATTGTAATGACTCATTTTTATTAAATATTTAACAATTTATTACAAAAAAATTATTGCTATAATAATTATAAAATTTATAGGTCATTACTATATAAGTTGAAAATGAAAATTTATGGGCTAAAGTTATTCAACATTTATAATTGTGAGGCTATTAATGTAATTAAGCCTCCAAAAATATATTCAGTGAGCCACTATTGGCCCCAAGGGAGGTGTATGTGGCAAACCTAACCTGGGTATAGGCCCATAAGAATAGTAATCAGGCGGGGTAGGTGTGCATGTGCTGCGAATGCCATGCCATCCGATAATACGGCCTGGTACGACTCTGAATCGACTGAGAAAAAAAGCCCAAAATGATTCTCTATATAAGCAACCCAATTCCTCTTTCACGTCTTTGCGCCTAGCCCTTTGTTGCAGAGAGCTCTGTTCTCTATTTTCCGTTTTTCTCTTTTTCAAATTTTTTTCTTTTTTTTTTTCTTTTAATAATTAGAAATAATTAACATTTTCTGGGTTTTTTTTTTTATATTTTTTTTTTCTAGATTTGACTATTATCAGAGCCATTGTTAAGGGTTAGGAGGTGTGGATCGGTTTTCAATTTCTCAAAATCAATCATCTTTTCCCACCTGTGTCGAAATATACCGCCAATTTCTATGCACCAAATCTCTCTGTATAAT
Organism: Parasponia andersonii; assembly: GCA_002914805.1. Lineage (NCBI taxonomy): Eukaryota > Viridiplantae > Streptophyta > Magnoliopsida > Rosales > Cannabaceae > Trema > Trema andersonii. The sequence continues at coordinate 557,188 of JXTB01000165.1, forward strand.
CCCAGTTTAGATTTTTAACATAATTCCAATCTCGTTTTAGCTGATCATTTTTGTTAATTGCCCATTTTGTTTTTGGGTTTGATTTCTTGCCATTCAAAAAAGGGGAGGAAATTTGTTGGTATTAGGGTTTTTTTGTTTGATTTTGAAATATAGATCAGAATAAAAGATTAGTTTTGTTGTTCTGGTTTTTGGGTTTTGTTTGTTTTTGAGTTGTAAGTGATATGGATAAGAAGAAGGTGGCGGTTCCGCTTGTTTGCCATGGCCATTCCCGTCCTGTGGTGGATTTGTTTTATAGTCCGGTTACGCCTGATGGGTTCTTCCTCATAAGTGCCAGCAAGGGTACGTTTCATATCCGACATTTTTAATATTGTTTTTGAATTAGTAGGTTAGATTTGTGCACGTATATATGTATATACATGTATGTATATCACTAATCGATGTGTATGATGGTTTAATCTAACTTTTGATTTTCTTAATTTGATACATCTAAATGAAGTAGAGAAAATCGTTATATCTGTTTAGTGAATTGTAGTAATGTGCAATGATGTTTTGGTTTTGACTGATTTCATTTATTGAGAAAAACAATTTCGGGGGTCTTACTTTTGTGATTTAGATTCTAGTCCCATGCTGAGAAATGGAGAGACTGGAGATTGGATTGGAACATTTGAAGGACATAAAGGTGCAGTGTGGAGTTGCGGCTTGGATACCAATGCTCTTCGGGCTGCAACTGGTTCTGCAGACTTCTCTGCGTATGGCTCCTTTTTTTTTTTTAATGCTTGTTTTAGTAGGATGGTTCGTTTCTTCTGTTCTTGGTTATTAGAAGTGTTCACTTTCTTAGCTAGATTCAAGCATTCAGTTACCCCGTTTGATCTAGTGAACTTGTATTTTAAAAACCAGTCTGATTTCAATTGAAATGTACATAGATTTTAATATTTGGATGCACTTGAAATGTATATATATTTTCTGTATGCTTGAACGGAAAGTTTGGAAATTCAAATCTTTGTTTCTTTGCTAATTGCTGCACATTACTCATGCATATTGCTTGAGGCTTTGTGTAGGTTTTCTTTTTTCCCTCTTAGGTAAGATAATATCTCATGTAAGAATGACGGCACAATACTTATTCTTAAAAGGGTGGCAGTAATATGCTTTTTTCTTTGAAGGATTTCCTTCTAGAAATGGTGACAATAAGATACTTATATTTCTTAAAAGGGTGACGATAACATACTTATGGAAAGATACTTATTGCTTGAGATGGTGACAGTCAAATACTTATATTTCTAAATACGGTTACTGCTTGTACTTAGCAGTTAATACAAAGCTTTATTTTTGTCTCACGTCGCTTTGTATTATGTATCACATTTTGTCTGTGTATACCATACTTGATTTCCGTAAATGGTATTCTTTTTATGGAAATTTTGTTATTAAGTAACACTATAAATCAACTAATGTCAGAACAAACCTTTTGTCTAATTAGGTCATAATATACATTATGTCTTCTTTGGTGGCCTCTTAGCTTTCACGGTGTCAGTTGGAAATAAAGACAATTTTGATTCTGATTTATGGAGTTTTATTTTTAAATCATAGATGAACTAAAAGAATTCGAAGGTGGTTATTTTTTTCCTCTTTTTTTTTTTTTTTAATTTTCATTTTTTATTCCAAGCCTTGGTTCTTTGTACTTTGTTGGATCCTCAAGCAGTAGAGAACTATGAGCCCAGACACAAGAAGTAAAACGATACTATTTTAAAATTGAGTCAGGTCAACTGATAAAAAAAAGTTGATATACCATGTTGAATTGATGTACAGGAAAGTTTGGGATGCGTTGACAGGGGATGTACTACACTCTTTTGAACACAAGCACATTGTTCGAGCCTGTGCTTTTTCAGAGGTAGCTTCTCCTCCAAGCTTGTTTCCATATGTGACAGTTATCTTTATTCTCATTCAGTGTGCGTTTGTCAGATAGGGCCAGGAGATTTCAAAACTTTTCAGAATCTGTGTTCGACTTTTATGTTTGTTGCATGTTTCTCCTACCTGGATTATGTGCGATGCATCAATGCTTCCACATAATGGAAGCCTCCAAATTAGTTATTATCTATTGTGATGCGAGGAGCTGAATCTAGTGAAACCTTTTGTTTGGACTTTTACTCTGTTCTCTCTTCTCATTTTCCTTTTTCTTTTTGTCTCTCTTTTTTATGTGATTTTGTACATCACATTTGATGGTTGTCAATTGAACCATAGGATACACACCTTCTACTTACTGGAGGATTAGAGAAAGTTCTTCGAATCTATGATTTGAATAGGCCAGATGCCCCTCCTAGAGAAGTGGACAAATCCCCTGGTTCAATCAGAACTGTTGCATGGCTGCACAGCGATCAGACAATATTAAGTTCTTGTACTGATATGGGTGGTGTCAGGTATGCATACATTGCAAAGCTCTTGATGTTGCTATATATGTTAGGCCTGAATGGTTTATCACACTTTCCCTGGTTTTACTGAAATCACTGGGTGATTTTTGACTGTACAGACTATGGGACGTAAGAAGTGGTAAAATAGTTCAAACCCTTGAAACCAAGTCATCTGTCACTAGTGCTGAAGTGAGTCAAGATGGACGTTACATAACAACTGCTGATGGATCTACTGTTAAGTTCTGGGATGCAAATTAGTGAGTTACGGGCTGGATTGCTTTTTGTTTTTCTTGGGGTCTAGAGTATCTTTTTGCTTGGTTTACAATGTTTTCTCTATTTGTTTCCTTCCAGTTTTGGGTTGGTGAAGAGCTATGACATGCCATGCACCGTGGAGTCAGCATCACTGGAACCAAAATATGGGAACAAGTTCATTGCTGGGGGAGAAGATATGTGGATCCATGTATTTGATTTCCACACCGGTGAAGAAATTAGTATGCGCTTCAACATATAATCCTTTCTTATTTAAGATACATAAGAACATCCTGAGTTTGCTTGAAAATAATTTTGGGTTTGGTTTTTTTATCCTTTTCCTTTTTTTAATCCGAATGCAGCATGCAATAAGGGTCACCATGGTCCTGTTCACTGTGTGCGGTTCTCCCCTGGAGGGGAATCGTATGCCTCAGGATCTGAGGATGGAACCATTAGAATATGGCAGACTGGTCCTTTGACAAACGAAAACACTGAAGCTCTCCCAGCAAATGGGTCAACTGGAAAAGTCAAAGTAACCGCAGAAGAGGTTTCTAGGAAAATCGAGGGGTTCCACATTGCCGATGAAGGAAAGTCCGGGGAGAAGGAAGAGGCAGGAAATGAGTGACAAAGCAATCTCCATATGATATAAGATACGAACTAGACTTGTTGGTTTTTTGTACCATTTATAGTTGCTGCTGCATCTTTGGTCAGATGTCGAAAATTGCCCTATAAGATCTAGGTGCTTAATCTTTTTGTTACTTTTGTGTTCTGGCAGAATGTATATGCAAGACAACAAGTATATACTTTCTTATCTGAACAGCTTCATGTCGGAAACCTTTTGAAAATCAATAGAATTGAAATGCTTTGATTATTGAACTCGGTGTCCCTATCTCTTTCTTGCCTTAGAAATATGTAAATATTTTTTCATTAACCCACAATGTTTTTCACCTTGTATTGACTGCGGATTCATATATATTGTGTACTTTCAAGTATCTTAACACTTAAATAGGAAAGCCTACTTGAAATTGTAGTTTTTCGTTTTTACATTTTTCCTTTTAGAAATGTAGAATCTATACGGCATAACAGATATTACCATAAGTCAATAAAGTACATTCCCCCACCCCCCTCCTCCTCCTCTTAAGTAGGTTACTTGTAATTGTCACTGCCTGCCATATGCAGACACCTAGTGCAAAAGTTATGAAGCCTCCTGTACTCCCTTTACTTTTCTCTATAAATGGGGAACTTACAGTTACAGCAACAAATTATGAATGGAAATATTTTGGAAATGAAACCTAATACGTATTTTCCTAAATTGATTTTGTAAGTAATTTTAATTAGTAAAAGACAATAACATCATCAAATTAAAGAAAATAGTAAATATTAATATAATTTTAATGTAAAATATTATTATTTTTTTGTTATTAAAATTAATCAAAAAGTAAGTTTAGATATTAATTTTTAGAAATTAGTAATCTCGGAGTATTATTTTACAGAGTACAAATTTCAGAATTTATATTGTAGAATATTCAAATTTTAGGATTTTTTTTTTACAATTCATTTTTTAAAATAAAAAATAAATCAAATAATTTGCTTTTTAATGTTTACTGTCGCAACAAATAGGAAACAACACAATGTAATTACTAGAATCAGTTTTTAATAAACATTGTGTATACTATAAAATGTCTTCAAAAATCATTTATAGCGAAGCACTATATACATGTGTCTTTAAAAGTTAATAAGAGCTTTCCTCATTATTTTAAAAAAAAAAATTAAAGGGCATACAAGTGATTTATAATATATTTCAATAGAATTTGCAATGGAATCGTATTGTGTTTCTCTTTCTTAATTTCTGTAATTCTGGGGTCTCTTTCTTAATTTCTGTAATTTTGGGGGCCACAAAAATCGGTTTTTTAATTATGTAAACAAACATACTAATGGGTAAACAATATTAAGAAGGGAGATAATTATTTTTGCATCAAATAATTTTTAAGCGTTATTCTTCTTATTATTATTATCTGTTAAGTTGAACTTAATTAATAATTTTTACTTATTAAAAAAAAAAAGAAAAATAACTTATAGTCAAATTCCCAACTAAGTACCTAAACTACACTCTATCCGACTAGCCTCAATAGGTTTTTTAAGCATTGTATTATCTTAAGGTAGAGCACTTTACAAATATTTTAAGAAATTCTGAACATATTTTGACTCTTTCCTTCTCTTGATCTCCACTCTGCTGGGAGGGGACCATCTCTGAATCTTTCTCTTCGTAGGATTTTTCTCTTTTTTTTTGTCCTTATTTTTAATTTTTTCTTGTCTCAATAATCTTTCTTTAAATGAAGGTAGATATTCATATAAACCTAGATCTGTGAAAGTTTCTTCTACTTGAATCTCGATTTGTATAGATTTATTTGTTTTTGCGTTGTTTTTTTTTTATTTATATTTTAACTTCTAAAATATAAATCTAGAAAAACTGACACAATCAGTGATTGGTATTTGCAGAATATCCATTGAAAAATCCAAAGTCAAGTGAATGAAGGTCAATTTGTAATAGCTAAAGAGATTTATATATCATATTGTTTAAAGTTGTATGGTTAGGACAGGGTACAGCCATGCTCGTGAAAAAATACCTTTATTTCTTATTCTAAGTCCAACGCATTGTCAGTTAGTAAAGATCATTATTTTCACATTGAGCTCTTGGCTAAGGTTACACTTAGTTTTATTTATTTATCTATTTATTTGCGAAGTGAGTATGGACGTATGGCTCAATTTGAAAACCAAATATGCAGAAAATATATGCAGTCTCGTTAGCCTTTGCATAAATATATTTTTGCGACTATTTCTAGCAAATATGTTCACCGCCTTAGGAACTACGCCATGCGGCTGACAACTTGCAAGTCTCTGGACATTCCAGTTAACTTTTGGGTATTGCTTAGTTGTACAAATTAAATTAAGAACTTTTTTTTTTTTCTCATTACCAAAAAAAAAAAATTAAGAACTTTTTTTACACACCCAAAAAAAAAATTGAAAACAAAATGAAGAACTCGACCCGATGGGATAAATAAAATACAAAATATATTACGAAATTCAGGGAGGGGGCGGGGGGGGCAAGTCAACGACTGAAAGCATCCAGCTTTTCCAATTGAAAAAAAAAAAAAAAAGAAACAAATATTTGAATAAATAAATAGTCCATGGAATCGTAATTACCTTAATCGTAAATTAAAAAAGAAAGTAGGGTTATTTTGGTCATGAGGAGCATCAATAAATAGGTAAATCCTCCAAGTCGAAGGGTCAGTTGGTGCATTAGCGACCGTCTTTGCGTTTTATCTCTCTCTGTGTTTGGTTTGTGTTTCGCGAGAAAGCTTGGTTCCCCGAGTCAGAGACTGGTTGAGTTTTGGGAAATCTTTAAGAAGAGTTCTAAGAGTTCATATTTGGCGCTAAAAAGAAGTGGGAAAGAAAAAAAAAAATAGAAGAAGAAGAAGAAGAAGAAGAAGATGTCGGGTAAAGGCGCCAAGGGTCTGATTATGGGGAAGACCTCCGCGGCTAACAACGCCAACAAGGACAAAGTTAAGGACAAGAAGAAACCCATCTCTCGTTCTTCCAGAGCTGGCCTTCAGGTTCTTTCTTCTTTTTCTTGCTTTTCTTTATTTATTTGAGGGTTATGGTTTGTGAAATTTATGGGAACATTTAGTGTAAATGAAGCCACACTTTTGTTATAATTATTATTATTATTTTTTTTTATAAAGGAAAAGAAAACAAGAAGACTAAAGAACCGAGAGAATTAGTTCTTAGTCTCTCTTTTGACCTCTTTTTTTTTTTCCTTTTTCTTTTTGGCTACAAGATTGTTGAGTTAATTTAATTATTCGTTGAAACTGTTTTGTCAAGCAACTTAAATGAGTTTTTCTTACTTTCGGGACGAACACGCGTGTGTCACATCTAATCTAAACGTTTTATGAGGCAAGATCTTGGCAGTTATATCTTATTTATTCGAGACTGACTGGTTTTCAGTAAGGGGTAGGGACATTATGGAAATTTTGGACTCAGCCTTGTTTATTTGGTTATTATTATTCTAGACTGGTCTTCGGCTTCAGCATTCTGATTAGCCTATTTTTCTAGAATAAGAGGTCGACTGTTCTCTGTTTTATTTCTCTGTAATTACCGATGTCGACGTTTGCCTTGGGGATGTTTCATTCCGTTTAGAGTGGAAGTCTCTAGTCTGTTATACTGCTCTTAAGTTCTTCACTGTACGGCAAAATTAGATGGCATTCTTTGACGGAGTGTATGTAGTCTTGGTTTTAATTTGTGTAATCCACACTAGGGGAGGACTTCACTTTTCCAACAGTCATCATTTTGGTAAATACTATTTCCTATTTAACATCAATTTTGATACTATAGTTTTGTTGTAAACTGAATTACAATCTATTTATATTATCGTCACTGGAAGTTCTGGTGGGTGCACCTATACTATTTCTAAGAAACGTGGTCCATAAGGATGAAATTCAAATGTAACCATTACATAGAGATAGAGGACTGATGCATCATTAATTGATTTGGAGTATAACATAATTTTTGTCATACATCACAAAGTGAAAATTGTCAAGTGTCGCACTATTACGTGACAATTTGTAGTATTTAGCACAATTACGTGACAATTATGATATTACGTGACAATTTATAAACAACCTGAATTTTACTCCATCATGATTTTTTTTTTTTTTTTTTTTAAATTAATGATATTGTGATTTGCAGTTCCCTGTTGGTCGAATCCATCGTCTCCTGAAATTGAGGACCACGGCCAACGGGAGAGTTGGAGCTACTGCTGCGGTTTACTCTGCTGCAATCTTGGAGTATCTGACTGCAGAGGTGTTGGAGTTGGCAGGCAACGCGAGCAAAGATCTCAAGGTGAAGCGTATTACTCCGAGGCATCTTCAGCTCGCTATCCGTGGTGACGAAGAACTTGATACTTTGATCAAAGGAACCATTGCTGGTGGAGGAGTGATCCCCCACATCCACAAGTCGCTCATTAACAAGTCGTCCAAGGACTGAGCTCACAATCGGGTTTTGGCTGCAGAGCTGAAGCGACTTTTTCTTAGATCAGGATAATAATTATGCGCTTAATTTGTTAGTGGTAGATGATCTGCTAGATTTTGGACTCGGTGTTTCAGCTGATATTTCATTGTGGGTAATGTTGTTATGTGACATTTTTCAGTTAACCTTAGTTTTACGTTAAGATCAGATTCTCACGTAGTATCATCTCACGTTTTTAGTCAGTCAGAAGTCAAGTGTCTTATTTGTTATCGAATTGCATGTTATGATTATTATATATTGTACTTCGCAGAAAACCGTACGCCATCTGCTTTCCTGTCCTTTGTTCTCCACTACTTTGTGTTATAATTGAGAAAGACTGTCCAGTTCCAGTAGCACATATAAATAGATGCATACGAGACCCATCACAAAATTTACCTGTGGTTTCACATCTCTATAAGCGTATTAATTTACTAAGTTGTCTTTGAATTATATTTTACCAAGTTCTCACTTTTGTGGCGAACTGTTGTCTTTTAACGTCTCGTTAGAAGATTTAAAAGCCCACCCAAAAAAAAATAAAAAAAAAAACAAAACAAAACCATATTCCGAGTCTTGTTAATTTTCAATTCGTTTTCCATGCTCGGCGAACCTATTAAAAACAAACATCCACGCTCATTAACCCACTACAGTTCATACCAATAACTATAAAAAATAAACAGCATAATAGTTATAGAATGCTCAAATGTATTGCCAGCGTTATGGTCATAAAATGCTCAAATGTATTCGAGGCTTTAACAGTCAGTGGGTCCTATTTAAAATGCTCAAGCGTGTCCCCTAGACTATACTGCCAAAAATACTGGGCTACAAAAACCTCGTACAGTGCTGAATGCCCGAATCAATTCCCACAACCCAAGTGAATAAAAATGAATCGTCCTTCTCTCACCATGCTCAGAAATCACCCCGCAAAAAATCAATAAACAAGTTTCAACATCTCAAATAAAAAGATGATATCATCAGAATTACCGGCATCTGCCACCAATTTTGTTTCCAATTATTTCGAAAATTAGATGGCTGAAACCTTAGGAACCTCTACTGGGAACTGATGGATTTCATCCATCCACGGGTTCCTTTCCTTTGCTGGATTTATTGTCCTTAAAGCTTTCCATACTGCACTGTTACACTTGAACCCTGAGCCGAAAGCTATTTGCCATGTCCTATCTCCTCTCTTGATCCTTCCCTTGGCTTCAGAATAAGCCAATTCGTACCAAAGAGAGCTGCTTGAAGTGTTTCCGAATCGATACAACGTCATCCTTGATGGTTCCATATGCCAATCAGATAGCTGCAAGTTTTTCTCCAATTCGTCCAAAACAGCTCTTCCTCCAGCATGAATGCAAAAATGCTCAAACGCTAGTTTGAAATCTGGAATATAAGGTTTGACCTTCATCTTTAGAAGCTTCCTCCTGACTAAAGTAGCAAAGAAAAGTAGCTGTTCGGACATTGGCAGAACAAGAGGCCCCAATGTGGTGATGTTGGTCTTCAAAGCATCACCTGCTACTGCCATAAGATCCTTTGATAAAGAAACACCAATTTTCCCATTGGAGTCTTCTTCTTGGGTAACACAGGCAAAGCACTTGTCATCAGCTCCCTTGTGAGTGCGGACAGTATTTAACAACTGGTATTTCGATCTTCTTCTGTCAGATCTTTTGTTTGAAAGCAGAATAGCAGCACCTCCCATCCGGAATAAGCAATTCGAAACAAGCTTTGATCGGTCATTGCCAAAGTACCAATTCAGTGTGATGTTCTCCATGCTGACAACCAGGGCATATGAGTTAGGATGGACCTGAAGAAGATCTTTAGCAAGATCAATTGATAGAAGACCTGCACTGCAACCCATCCCACCTAGATTATAGCTAGTAATATTCCCTCTAAGCTTGTAATGGTTGACAACCATAGCCGAAAGAGACGGAGTTGGATTGAACAGGCTGCAATTCACCACCAAGATTCCAATGTTCTTAGGTTTCACTGAAGTCTTGGCAAACAGCTCATCAATTGCACCAAACATCACAGCTTCAGCTTCTTTCCTAGCTTCTGCCATTGAGGGGTTCGGAGGAATATTGAGCACAGCCTCAGGAAGGTAAGTCAAATCTCCAAGACCCGATCTCTCAAGGATCTTACGCTGGAAATCCAAACTCTGCTCTGTAAAGGTACCGGTGATCCGAGACTGATCCATAAAAATCTTCTTGGTGCACTTCCGTGATTCATCCGGTTTGTAGCAGGAGAAGTTGACAAGGTAAACAGGGCGAGGCCGGGTAAGAAAATAGAGGGTGCAAAGGAAAACGAGGAGGGTCGAACAAATAATGACCGAAATCAGATTGAACTGGAGATTCTCCCAAATATCATAAAGATCCTGGAGAGAAAATGTGGACAGCTGAGCAGCAATTACAACCACAAGAGGGGAAAGGAAGAGGTACATTCCATGAGTAATAAGGTAATGGTAGCCAAGCCTCACATATTTTAGCTTAATAGATTTTTTAAAGTCTGGGAGGTTGCGGGATGAAGATGGTTGGACCAAAGGGGTATCAGGATTTGGCTCTGCCATTATTTCACCTGATTAAAATCCAATAAATTAGCAATTTAACTCGGTAAAAATGCACCAAAAATTCATAGGAGCGATAATTCAAATAAGCACAAGATAGAGAACTAAAGAAAAACAGATGGGCAATACTGAAATCAGAAGCCTCAAAACATGAGATCAGAGAAAGATACGAACTTTTTGTGACAATCTAAATCAAAAACTACAAAACAAAAGAGAGCAACATTTCTTTTCGTCTATTTTATTTTATTTTTTCCAAGATATAAAAATCTGTATCTTCATCTCCGGCGGATGAGATTTGGTAACGTATATCATAATCCCAGATCAGAAATTGACAGAAATAAATATAAAAATATAAAAATCTTTATATTGATCAAGCCAAGTACGGAAATTTCCAGGATTTGAAAATAAACACAACAAAGAATATAACCAAAAATTATTGGAATGCATCGCTTAAAGCTGCAAAATGAAGATTGAAGCAAATCCCAGATCTAGAAAACTAACCTTGTCTACGGAGAATCCACTGGAAATGGCAGGAATCTCACCAGAGAAAAGCGGGAGAGAATGACAGAGAGAGATCGAGAGAAACCGGTAATAAAGAATTTGAAATTCAAATAAAATTAGAATTTTTTAAGAGAACGTGTGTATATAAATATGTATGTATACGATATACATATATATATATATAAGTAGTGAACAGTGCGTGAGGACGGGTGGGCTTCCAATATTAATTTAATTTAAGCTATATAAGGCATTTAGAGAAGAATAATGTAATGAACAATACGATGCGAAAGAAAGAGTATGATATGGGAACTTTGAATCAAAGCGGCGAAGACGCCGAGGACACGCGCTTTATGAAGGCGGCGCTACCTGTTTTCATTTTCCATCAATTGTTGACCTTTCGTTACATCTCACGGCTCTGATCTCTCTCTCCCCAACTTTCATCATTTTACGTGATGTATGATCCTCTTGACCGGATCCATTATTTAGGGTTTGCTTGGATTAACTTTTTAGTTTTGTTGTTTAAATGAATTGAGAAGTGAAAATTTTGTTTTAATTTTTAAAACAAAAAATATATTTGGTAAATTTATTTTCATAATTTTTCTCCAGAAACCAAAAAAAAATACAAATAATGAGAAAAAAAACTCATTTAGATTTGTATTTGTATATGTACATATATATATATATATGTATATATATTTATTATAAATATATGCATTTTTTTATAGATTTTTTAAATTTATTTTTAAAAAATATAGGTATTAGAAATTTTTTATTACTATTTTTTTGGAAAATTTTGGTAACAATTTTTAACAACAGAAAAACAAAAACAAAGCTGTTAAGCAAATTTTCAAAAAAAAAAAATTCTATTTTTTTGTTAAGAAAAACAGAAAACATGAATCCAAGTAGATCTTATTGGAACTCCAATTTTTTTTAAGCGATCATCTTAATTATTACGACCATTTTTTTTCTTTAAGTATTTGAAAAATAAGATAAGGAAAAAAAACAAAATGATTTTTTTTTGAGTATTAATACATACAAGTCAAAAAAGTGTCGCCTAAAAAAAATTCCAAAAAGTGCAAAATTTGAAGACCGTTGAGAGTTTTTGCCTAAAACAAAGAGAATTTCTAATCCAAAATCCAGGAAATGGAGAAGTTTCAACGGTAATTCCCTCCCCCAAATAACGTCTCTATGTGTTCATATAACTTGAATAATTCGTTTAGCCTTTATTTAGCATGATTTCATAAATTATACAACGTTGTGTTATATATGTATATATATATATATAGTATTAATCCAGTAGGTATTTTTTTTTTAACTTATGCATAGGTATTAATTTAGTCAATGAAAATTTAACATGTATATATTTTTATTATAAAAAATAAAAGAGAGAAAAGAATATTAATGATGCACGTCTTTTTATGCATTTCATTGTAGCCATTAATGATAATCTAAGGGCTGAAAAAAAATACTTACTTATAGATAAAAAAAAAATATGACAACTATATAAATATATATATATATAACTATAAATATTAAGGTAACCTATCACCATAAATATTGAATTGATAATGAAGATTATAGTCCCCAAGGACTTAATATACAAATACCATAAATAAAAAAGGATCTACTATATAATTTCGATGATTTTTCAGTGAGGATAACGTAGTGGATGTGGATGCTTCCCTTTCGCATGTGCTGTGCTGTTAAATTCCATGGGAGCCACCAAAGGTCCAATGAGAAATGTAAATGTCCATTGAGGAAAGAAAGCATTGAGAAAATTATCTATATTTGTTTGGATCCACTAATTTTACTAATTGATGGTCAAAAGAACCTTCAAGTGACCCGGATAGGAAGTACTTCTATTAGTTGAATTGGAATGGTCAAACAAAGAAGCCTCCAACTCATAGGCAGCCAAAGCTTGCATGTCCATTAAGAGTTCCATCTGTTTGCCTCTTGCTCATTTTGGATGGTCCAAACACATTTGGAAGGATGTATGTAGCTTCTTCAGATTGGAAACTTCTGGGGCATGCATAACATATATCCAACATAATATAAAATATTTTTCTTTTCCAAAAAATTGTTCACATTGGTAAGCAATTATCATTCATAATTATCCAACAAAATATAACTAACGAATAAGTGACTTTTTATTTTAATTCCTCAAAAAATTAGAAAGACGAAGTACGTATATATAGTCCTTATACGTATTTGACACACTAAATTATTAATTGTAAATTTGCCCATCACCACCATAATAGACTCCTTTGTAAATTCAAAATTTTGACGATAACAAGATGTATGAAGTATTATCACTCCAATGAATTCTCTTTTGCTTTTTCTCCACCAATTTATAGGTAATTAATTATATTTCACAATTAACTTTTCATAACAAGCAAAATACTTCAATACTTAACCTAAACTGGTTTACTTTTCTTGTTAGGATCGAAATGCCTCGAAAAGTAACTTTGACCAGAACTCAGCACTGGAATTTCTTCTGAGCTGTATCTTTTATGGAGAGAAAAATTAATGATCAACAGGGAGAAGATGCTAGTCCATTGTAAACTCCTACTAGCTAGCCATGCATAGTCTCTTTAAGAGAGCTATGTTAAGACTTAATTAGAGATTCATGCTTGACCGTACCGTAATTTAATTCCGGAATCGTACATTCATTGTAAGGCACTTGATCAGTCCCCTGACCATCAAAGAATTTCACAAATCATAGAACTATTACCAAGTCTTCAAATGCTACAGAAGTTCCTACTCATGTCATTCCATCTAATGTTGTTCCTACTAAGATACTAGTCACTAATCCAACGAAGGTGCTAGTTAAGAATTCTTTTTCACTTCTAATCAATACTCTTGGGATAAACAATGAGGTTGAACTTAGAAAGGGAAAAAAGAAACTTAATAAGAGGATTGATGATGTTAGTGAGACTAATAGACTTTTTCAAAATCCTCGGGTTGTAGCTGATCTTTATAGTTCTAAGAATTTTACAAACTCTCCATCTTTCTCGGGAAAACTTTCTAACTCTAAGATGACAAAAGACCTTGATCTGAATATGATTTATAGCAAGAAATATGGGACAATGGTTGATGTGGCTCCTTATGGTAAAAATGATGTGAATGTCTCTTTTCAGGAAGTATCAGATGATTCTAATGGGACAGGAGCAACGCCTAAAAAGATAAGATCTTTGACTCCAGTGTTACCCCCTGATTGCTCAACGACTTATTTCCAAATGAAGGTAATTTATTGGAACTATAAAGGTATTTCTAATAGGAGTATCTAATTAGCTTTTTGAGACTTTTTGGTGTATTTAGCTGAGTCACTCTATTCTCTTGATGCTATTCCAGACTCTTTTTAGACTAGTCTTAGTTTGTACTAATGAGGTGGATACCCCTACTATTTAAGTTTTTGCTTCGATTAGAATCCAAAGTCTGCTGGTCATTTATAATCACACTCAATATATCTGTCTTGAGGTTGTGGTGGGTATATTACGATTTGCCTATTCTTTTGTTTATGTTGCTTCTTCTTCTTCTAAGAAAGAGCTTTGGAGTTCTTTTTTGGACATGGCTTTTCCTATTTGGCGTATTTTAGGTGATTTTAATGTTATTCTGGGCTCTCATGAGATAACGGGTACTACATATTCCACTTCTTATTTTGACTTTACTAGTTTTTTAAGTGCTTCTACTCTTATTGATTTGGATACTAGAAGCACTTTTTACACCAGGATTGATAGAGGAGTGAGGGGTCTGGTTCTCTCTTGTTTAGACAGAGCTTTATGTACATCTAGGTTTATTGATCTTTAGTCTAATTTGTCTTGTAGTATTTTTCCTCGTCTGCATTCAGAACATATCCTCTTCTTCTATTTTGAAGGGATTCAGGAGCTGATCATCCTCAACTTTTCGTTTTCAGAATATTTGGGTAGATGCCCTCACCTTCTTCGATTTGGTTTCTGATGTCTGGCCTTCTCAGGTTTAAGGTTGCCCTACTTTCCATCTTTTATAGAAACTCAAACTCCTCAAAACTTCTTTTAGTGCTTAAAATTGGGAAGTTTTTCGTAATTTGTCTACCAAAGTTACCATGGCTATGAATAGGATTACGGATATTCAAAATAAGTTGTAAGTTGAAGGCTTTTCTAAGGAGATCTTTTGGAAAGAGGCTGATACTTTGGCTGCTCTGGATAATGCTTTAACTTTGTATAATTCTTTTCTAAGAGACAAGTATCAAATTCGTTGGTTAGACGGAGGGGATCGTAACCCATCTTTTTACCATGCAACCCTTAAGAGACATAAAATTAACAAGCCTTTGTCTTATTTGATATCAAAGACGAGATTGTGACTGATCCAGATCATATTATAGCTTATGTTGTTGACTTTTATGCTTCTATATTTTCTGAGCCGAATTATTCTCCAAGTGACTTCTCCATTATTTGAGAGCATGTTCCCACTTTGGTTACCTAACATGATAATGCTTGCTTGTTGAGTCTTCTCCTTGAACAAGAAATTAGAAACATTGTTTTTGATATGGATCCCTCTAGTGCGCCTGGTCCGAATGGCTACAATGGGAGATTTTTCCGTAGTTACTGGACTATTGTGGACAATAATTTTATCTTGGCAGTCTAGAAGTTTTTTCTTGCCAGTAAGATGTTTCTTGGTGTTAATTCTAATTTTATAGTCCTTATCCCTAAGGTTATTGAGGCAAATAAGATCAAGCAATTTCGGCCCATAGCTTTAGAGAATTTCTTCTTTGAGGTTATCACTAATATTCTTGCTACTAGGCATGGAATTATTAGTTCTTGAATTATCTCTTTGAATCAGTTTAGGTTTGAGCAAGGTAGATAGATGAGTGATTGTATTTTACGAGACTCATAATGTTTTAACTCTTTAAGCCCTTTGGCTTTCGATGGTCATGTTGCTTTAAAGATTGACATTCGCAAGGCTTTTGACTTTATTAGTTGGTCTTTTATTCTGGAGGTCCTCGGGTCCTTTGATTTTTCGTCTACCTTCACTACTTGGGTCTGGGTTATCTTTGGTTCTGCCCGTATTTCGCTCCTTCTAGATGGGGCCCCCTATAGTTACTTTTCATGCTTTTGTGGGGTTAGGTAAGGTGATCCTCTCTCTCTCCTCACTTTTTTTGCCTTGCAGAGGAACTTTTGAGTCGTTACTTGACTCATCTTTTCAGTATAAGAGCTATTGATTCTATCTTTCTACCTCGTAGTAAGAGTTCTTTGACCCACTTTTCATATGCAAATGATGTTCTTATTTTCTATCGAGCTTCATCAAAGAACCTAAGAGCTGTTCATTCAGTTTTTGAGTTATATAGGTCTCTTTCGAGTCAACTAGTTAATTGGGAGAAGTTTAATATCTATTTTAGTGAGGGAATTTCCCCTACTAGAATTAGTGATTTACTTTCTATTTGTGATATAAAATGAGGTGGAGAGTTGTTGCACTACCTGGGGGTTCTTTTATTTGTAAAAGATCCTCATTAGTAGTGGTTGATTCCTTGAATGGATAGTTTACTGGCTCGATTTCATTATTAAATAAGGTTGTCTCTCTCTTTTACTGGCAGAGTTGCATTAGTTAATTCTGTGATCTATAGTTCACTTCTTCATTTTTTTTTTCAGATATATAGTGGCCAAGTTTTTTGCTAAGTAAAATGACAAAAGCAATTCGAAATTTTATTTGGTCGGGTTCTATTTTCCAAAAGAAGCTGGTCCAAGTCTTATGAAAGAAATGTTATCAGCCTAAAGAGAAAGAGAGTTTAGGTCTTCGTGGCTTATCCTTTCTCAACAAAGCCATTCTTAAAAAGTTCGCTTGGAGAGTGATGATTGTTGATCTGATTTATTTTCTTATCTTCGAGCACGTTTCTTTAGGAGCAATGAGGATTTCAGATATTAGATTAAATCCTCCATTTGGCTTGAGCTTCGCCCTTTATATCAAAATCTTCATGAAGAATCCCGTTGGCTAGTTGGAAAACATTCTAAAGTCAAATTCTGGACTGATAATTGGCTAAGTTCTTTATTGTTTGATCTGGTATCTTCTTCTATATTTCTTGTTCCTCTATTGGAGAGTTTAATAAAGGAATTTTCAATAGATTCAGGATTGGTCTCTTCCTTCTGCCTTTACAAATCATTTTTTTGAAAATAGCTAATGTTATTAAGTCAATTATAATTTTAGATGGCTTGAATGCATTGCATTGGATGGATTCTTTGGATGGTGCAGTTACTTGCTCTGATGCTTATGCTTCTCTTTCTGACTCTCGACTTGTTTGCTATTAGAGAAAGCAGATTTGGTCTTCCTTCATCCCTCATTCGAGGTCGATTTTACTTTAGAAGACTCTTTATAATCAACTTCCTACCGCTTCTTCTTTGATGAGGCGAGGCTATCGGCTTCTGTCTTGCTGTTGTTTCTGTCGTTCCTCAATAGAGGACTTGTCACATATGTTCCTTGATTGCTCTTTTATTGTATATCTCTGGTTGGCCCTATCCTCATTATTTCATACTCCAGTCTTTATGGAGGATTATGTGAGGGATCTTTGGGATAGAGCTCAAATTTGCTCATTTAGTCCCTAACTTGGAGCTTTTTGAAAGTCGGTTTGGTCTCTATTTTTTGGATTATATGGTATCTTTAAAATTTGATGATTTTTGAAGATTAAAAACCATCTATATCTTCAACATTTGTTCTCTTATGGCGTTTTATTAGAGAGTCTGAGCCTCTAGTTTTGGTACTATATTTAACTCTATGACTGATCTCTTAAGTTTACGAGGGCTTCGGATCAAAAGTAGGCCTCGAAAGGTGCCGATTATTATTGAAGTTATATAAAGATCTCATCTTCTGTCCTTAATTAAGGTCAATACTAATGGTTTTGCTTATAGCTCACTAGGTCCTTTTTGGGTGTTCAAGGGTTTGTGGATATTTATCTATTCCTTTGAGAATTGGTTATACTTTTAAGGCAAAATTGATAGTGGCAGTTCATACGATTGATTTTACTTAGAAATATGGATAGAAACATCTTTGGTTAGAGAGTAATTCTGTCTATGTGGTTTCTCTTCTATTTGCTCGTTCTCTTAAAAGTTCCCTTTCGTTAGAAATCAGCTTGGTGTATGTCATTGGGATACATTAGTAATATGAAATTTGTGATCAATCATATCTATTGTAAGAGTAATCGTGTAGCTGATTCTTTAGTTTTTTGTGCTCCTTCTTTTGTTGGTCCTACTTAGTAGTAGTTCGCTTAATCTTTTATTTCATCTTTTGTTTACGATGATTATATTGTGAAGTCTAATTATCGGTTTCGTTGATTTTATTTCTCTTTCTGTTTCTTTGTTTTGAAAGGTCTGGTTGATGCTCCTCTCTAACTTGGTATCTCTTTTTTTTCTTTTTCTTTTAATATAATTTCCTTCATTCTATCGAAGTTCGCTAAAAAACAATAGCATGAAAAAATAATAATAGGACGAATCACATCATGAAAAAATAAAAGTTAAATTATGAATTTTTTTAAAATTTTAAAAATAAAATACTAATTAGAGAAGCTCTCAAATTTTTTATCTGCTTCAAGCTCAATAAATATATATATATATATATTTACATATATTATATTACTATTATATTATGTCATTATTACACTATATATTGTGAGCGGAAGTTTTGCCCTTTCATGCCCAAATCTCTCATATACTACTATAGTGATCATGCGCTCAATTTGTACGATGGATAATTTTTCCAATAACCTATACTCGTCATTAGAAAGACATGCATGCTTTTATCAATCTCAAAATATAACTGTAATATAGTTGGAAAAGTAGAAATAAATATATTTGAAAAACTGACATGAATGTTCCATTAAAATGAAGAAGAAACAGATGAAGGTCACAAAATATATGGATTGACAAGTCTTAGACTCTTACTCATTCTTTGCCGTGGGAGTAGTGCTATGTTGATAAGATAAATATTAGTTCTCATATACTATACATTATTTCAATTTGTGTTATATATATTTATTCTATAATTTGGAATACACTTCAGAACTTCACATCACCGTAACCACATTCATGTACAATTAATTGAATGAAAAAATGAATAATATAAGTTAACTTTACTCTTGAAGCTTAAATCCAATCTAACTTATAAATTTGGTTCAATGGATTGCATAAAATATATTTTCTTATTTTAAAAATAAATATACTAAAATAAGGGTAATTATTTAGGAATTACGAAAAAAGTAAAACATAAAAGACTTAAACATAACAATTTGTTTTATTTGTAACGAAGTGAAAAAGTTCAATATATTACAATAAATATAAATAGTAAAATTTATTTTATGTTTATGATTTAACATTGACTATATTTATTTGTATGTAATACATTGGTAGTATATATTATTTTGATAAATGATTGCTTTGAAACAGACTAGTTTTTCTAGCGATTTAGACACCAAATAAATGAACGCATCCATTTAAATTTACTACTGCATCCATTCACACAGTAATGTTTGTTGTCAGTGTATTAAAGTATTACGTAAAAAAAAAAAGTATTACGTAAAAAAATGAAAGTATCAAACTAAATTTAATATAAGTTATCACTATTATTAAATTATACTTTAATTTATATATATATATATACATTAAGATCGATAATAGTATAGAAAAATAATAATAGGACCAATCAAATCATGAAAAAATAAAAGTTAAATAAAAAATTTCTTTAAAAACTTTTATAAATAAAATTTTGATTAAAGAAATCATCAGATTTTTTATACTTTTTTTTTCTTCAGGCTTAATATATGTATAGGGCACTAATCTAATATGTATTTTTTATTTTAATTTTGCCTATCTATAGGTATTTAATAGATTAATAACATTTACTAATTAAATAATGATAAATCACATGACATATTATTATTAAAAAAATAAGATGCATAAGATAAGATAATATTAAAAAAAATAAGATAATATGTGGGATTTTTTTTAGCCAAATATGTGGAATTCTTAGCATTATCTTAATGCTAAATGTTTCTTGGTACTTTAATTTATGGCACAAATGGTCCCTAAAATATCAACCATGTGGTAATTTAGTCTTAAAGTTTCAATTATGTCAATTAAGTTCTTAAATTTTTCGATTTGTAATAATTTGGTCCCTAGACTATCTAGATTGTAATTTACTCTTAAATTTTTGACTAAAAATACACATGAGAAACACATTGGAGTATCTGAAAGAGTATTTAAAAAAGATAAATTGAACAAAAGAATTTGGAGAGAATAAAAAATGTATTTTTTGTAGCTTTTTAGGGTTCTTGGAGTTGTAAATTTAGAGAAAATTTTCCTTAATTGTTCATTTTTATTCTTAAAATTTCAAAATTATATTTTAAATACACTTTTGTCACATGTATTTTTGGTAAAAATTTTAACAAAAAAATGGAATTTAAAAAGTGTAGGGTCCAAATTGCTACAAATCAGAAAATTTAATAGCTTAATTACTACAATTGAAACTTTGAGAACTAAATTTCCATAGATTAGATACTTCAAAGACCATTTGTACTATTAACTCATATTTTAACATAGTATACATTTTTCTTTTGCCCTCTCAAGTTTCATTACTTCAACATATAAATTTTACTATGATTTATTATATTACTAAAATATGAAATTGAATAATTTTAGAATTTATATATCAAACAATGAGACTAGAAAATGAAAAAGACTGTTAATTAAACACTCCTTTATTTTGATTTATTCTGTTTTGTTCGCTAAGAGCAAACCAAAACCATCAAAAAGTAAAGCTATTATGCTACCCAAGTTGGTACGTGGCCCGTACTAAAATTTTGGAAATTAAAATTTTGGCATAACAATTTGGTAAACATAGGATATGACAATGAAATATGCAGAGAAATAAGAAATCGTTAATTTTATAAGATACAAGACATTTTTTCTTGTAAATCTGAATTTGAAGCGTATCTCCCAACAACTTTCTAGTACAACCAAGCTATACCTCCTCACTGGTAAAGTTTTCTTCTATGAAATAACTAAAGATTACAACATCTCCTTTAACCAATCAACACACAAAATTATCAACAGGGCACTAAAGCAACTCCTTTGAAAGGTCTTTTGTCATTAGCTAGTCCAGTGTGAACTCCTCGAGCCATATTAGCGCTTCATTTCTCTTCAATGTGATCAGATTACACAAAACAAAAGTTGTTAGTACTTTATAAAGTGGCCAGAAAAAAAAAAAAAAGTTATACTATGTATTAGAAAACAGATTATATCTACTACTAATATCACAAAAAAAATTCCACAAATAAGGTCTGAAGGAACATTATGGATTTGAATGAGACATTCATTGTTATGTGAACTCTGATTAATCCCATAAATTGGTTCTCTGTAAGTTCTTGAAAAATCTCAATTTATGTTGAATAGGTTTCCTTGTTTAGTTTTAGACAGCAAAAGAAGTAGTCAAAGGCTAAAATACAGAAAATGCAACTCTTTGTGGTAGTTTGAGGCAGCAAAAGAAGTAGTCAAGGGCTAACATACGGAACATGTAACTCTTTGTGGAGATTTTCTTAAAAATGGGCTCATCAATCTAATTGCCTATTATGGAGTACTTCAAATTGTATCAATTCTGATTTCAGAGATGGAAACTATAGACTCCATTGGTGAAGTATCCTACCTATCAAAGTTTCTTTTTCACACTATAAACAAGGGACGACCACCAAACACTTGAGTCTGAGGTTGAAGAGTATTCTACTAGAACATACATACCATTACAAAACTCCATGTTCGTCCTGGATCATTGTAACGAGCAAGCAAACAACCGATTCTTGGTTTTTGACCATCTTTGACAAGACTTGTTCGCAGAAATTTCTCCTTTTCTAAAACAACATCCTCGGTAGGCTTCCCACTGAATTTTAGTACAGCTGCAATGCCTCCTTCCACCTTTCTCAAGCTTATTGTGTCTTTACTAGGGTCTGGTAAACTGGTCATGGATATTTATCTTTTACTTAATTGCTCATAAGGAATGGAATTTGAAAATAACTTGTTTAGGCACATTTACTATTTCAAAGACTAGTTCACATGTCTAATAACACCACAATTTAGTATGTTAGAACCCCCAAAATTAAATAGAGCTTCACCTGCCTATATCTTTGTCAAGTGGAAGAACTACTTGGATGGAGACACTGGATAATTCAGAATCAGACGCTTCAGTGAAGACAGGAGTTGTCATTGGTATCTTCTCCATTGCAGAATTCTTTCCAAAAATGTACCTGCTAGTCAGACAAAGATATGTTATGATCAATATCATCCAGAGAAGCAAAATATGAAAATAAAGAAGAGCTTGCAAAAATAAAAACCCGGTGACATCGTTAAATCCAGCAGAGCCTGACAACTTGTCTGCAGTTCCTTCCACAACTATAAATGGGGCATACTTTCTCACCTGTGGAAGTAATACAAGAATAGTGAAACGTCAGAATTAGACCACAAAAACAGAATTACACCAATTGAACCTGTATTCTTTCAGTTGACACATATTAGCATGCCCGATTAAGTCATGCATTCTAGTAAAAGAGAAACTCTTAAAGAAACAATTTAGGAGGTTCTCAGTAATTAGTAGAAATGTATCTGGCATGGACATCATAAACCAAGGGGAATAAATGTCATTAAGTTCACATACACTGCTCAGCATCCTATAGAGCATGTAATTCAACAGCTTACTACAGGTAATTGACTTTTCCCTCAAGTCTCACTATCAATTGGGTCGACTATTTATGCATGTTACTTCAATTAAAACTGACCAATAGCTCTTTCAAAGTAAATCATACTGATAATTTGAGTTCAAATCGATACTATCATGAGTATAAACAACAGTGTCATGCCGTACGAAAAAAAAAAAGGTTTAAATACTAAGAAAGCTTAGTCAAATACTAAAAAGAAGAGTTTTTCATAAGAAGGCAGAAAACCTCATAGTTTGCCGTTCTTTTCAGTATCTGATACTTGGGTGTTCCCAGGTCTGGAGTCTTGTAAATTCGCAGCTGCATATAATTGAGAACTAGATATAAGAGTGGACTGAAAATTCTTCTGATCATAGCATCTAATGCACTTTTTATTTTTTAAAATAACCGAGTGAGTACCTGCTTGAATACATCCCACAAACCTTCTAAAGAAAAATAGTCATTGTTCTCTATAGAGTCCCATAAGTCCTACAAATTAAAAAGCAGTCAGTTACTTACTAGTATGTCTGACATTAAATAAAAAAAAGGACCTATACAATTATATCCATTCTCTGTCATGAAAAAAAAATAAGGGGGATTTTACCAAGTGGCTGGAAAACTTCCCAGTCTCAGGGTTGATGCCCATAACAGAGGTTCCTGTGAAAACCAACTCCGGTTTCCATGGTAAGATGACGAACTTCATAACCATAGTCCACCTTGTTGTTATTTCATATGGACCTGTCTATATCAACTCAATCAGTCACACAAATCTAAAAACGGCATCATAATGGCATTTTTGAGTCTTTTAAGTCTGCTAACTACATGCTTTTTTGACACAAACGAAAATTTGATCAAACAATCAAAACCCAGATACGTAATTTATCAAAACTTCAAAATAAAATTCCAAATTCGATAACAATAATAGTAATAAAAAAAAAGGGTCATTTACTTTAAGAGAAACATTATAGTCAACGCTAACCTGTTTGACCCAGTGCAAAAGAAACTCAGGCCTGAAGAGATTCTTTAAAAGGGCTATGTTAAAGAGGTACCCACTAATGGAATCATGCTTGGTGATTGGGTCACGGAACTTCACGCTTTCGTCGTAGGCCGTCCGATCAATCCCCTGATCATCAAAGAGATGGGGCAAATCCTCGTACAAGAAATCCACCAACCGTTCAACGTCGACCGTTGATTTTGGCGGGCTCTGCTCCACTAAGCTTAGTCTTACAGCCCACTTGGAGTTGTGGGCAAGGCTAAAATTTCTCCCGGAAGATGGGAATGAAAGGGTAGTGGTTGCGGTGGTGCTCAGTCGTCGGGAACTGACAGATAAGGCCGCGTTTGGCCAGAGAATTTGGTGGCAGAGTTGGGTGGTGGCCATTTAGTAGAATTGGAGCTCAAGTGGTGGTTGAGCAAACGAAGGTTTAGCGCCTGCATTGTTGTTTTTGGTTACGGGCTCTGTTTGGAGAGAGGAAAAAAGCTTAGCCAGAAAATGATTGGTGAATGTTCGTTTGAGAATGGTCAGTCAGCATTTAGTTTAGTGGTTGTCGTTTGCTAGGTGTGTGTGGGGTATGTTGTGGTGGTCCACGAAACACGAAAAACCCGAAAACCGATTAACGAAGCAACCATCCTTCACAAAATTGACCAATTTTCTCGGTCGAATGGTTGGGTTAACCCGATTATTTTCTCTCTAATTTTTTATTTTAAAAGAACAATTATTGCAAAAAAAAAAAAAAAACAATTAGTCGTTTTGTTAGATTTTTTTTTATGAAAGGAACAATTATTTCAAAAAAAATAGTCCAATTTTTTTTTTCTTTCTTTTTTTGAAAAAGAGCAGTGTCTTAGACATTTTTTTATTTGATTTAAGAAAATACAAATGTAAAACATTTATGATATATAATATATAAGCATATTTATAAATAAACTCAAAGTTCACATGTATTCAACATAAAATTTACATTTTTTTGTTTCAATTTTAGACGTAATCTAATATGATATGACTAACGATTGATAGTTGCTAATAATAAATTCTTGGAAGCAAATAAGTTTTTATAGAAATTATTGAAATTAGGGACGAGAAAACTCTAGAGAAGTAAAAATGATAAAGAGAATAAAAAATTATAAAAGAGATACATGGCATTTCTTAAGGATTATAGAAATAACTATATTTTAATTTTAAATGAGATAAAATAAAAAAATAAAATAATTTACAAAAAAGTATTATGAATTAATTATATATTATATAAAAGAAATTTTTATTCTCAAAAATGACGTATGTGTTAGTTATTTAAGAATTACATAAATAATTAAAATTTAATTTTTGAATGAAGTGAAATATAGAAATAAAATAATTTATAGACGAAAAGGTTTTAACATATATAATAGAGTTAGTCAAATGTATATAATACAATTAAAACTAAGTGTGATGAAATAAAATGGTAAATTTTCACTCATAATTCTAATTGTACAGACTATTTATAGAGGAAAAAAATATATCAAGTGTAATAAATGCTAAGGATCTGTCCAGTAGAAAAATAAAGATCTGTTGCATCTAATTTGCGGCTGATTTGATTCTTAATCTGTCTAATAAATGCTAAGATATGTATAACTTAGATTTATACAATTAAGTCAATACTCTCTTTCAAATTGGTGTATAGATGTTACATATGCCTAACTTATTTAAAAATTTTGAGAACACACAGTTTGATACTGCTTTGGTGAGGATGTCGGTTAATTGATTCTTTAATCGAATCTTAGCAATTGCATAATCTTTCCATCCAACTTCTTTTTAATAAAAAATCTGTCCACCTCAACATGCTTTGAATGATCATATTGCACTAGATTATAGGCAATATCACATGCTACTTTATTATCACAAAATAGTCGGATTGGTTGCCTAATTAGATGACCCAAATTCGGCAAGAGGAATCTTAACCGTGGTGCCTCACAAAGTCCAAGTATCATACCTCTGAATTCAGCCTTTGTAATTGAACGAGCTACAACATTTTGTTTCTTGCTCTTCCATGTCATAAGATTACCTCCTACAAAGATAAAGTAAACCGAAGTAGATCGTTTATCATCAATTATACCAGCTCAGTCAGTATCTGTATATGCATCTATGCTTTGATAATTTGGATTTCTTTTAACAAAATTCCTTTTCCCAGAGCAGACTTTAAATGCTTCAAAATGCGTGTAACTGCATCTATGTGTTGTTCTCCAAGATTATATATGAACTGACTGATGATACTTAATGCATAACCAAATCTGGTCTTGTATGAGATATGTAGATCAATCTCCCTACAAGTCTTTAGTATCTTTCTTTATCAGCTGGTATCTAATTGGACTTGACACATAACTTTAGAACTTCTTCCACTGGTGTATCAACTAATTGATACGCTGACATACTAGTCTCTTGTAATAAATCTAAGGCATAATTTTTTTAGGATAGAAATATTCCTTTATCAGATTAGGATATTTGATTCTAAGAAAATATTTCAGAGGGCTTAGCTCTTTCATTTTAAATTCTTTAGACAAAAAATCCTATAAAGCCTTTCTTTCTTTAGGATTATTCCCTGCAACTAACATATCATCCATATATATGATGAGTGCAGTTATCTCATTCTGTTGTTTTTTTTTTTTATGAAGAAAGTATGATCTAAATTGCTCTAATGATAGCCAAAGTCTGTCATTGACTTTGTAAATCTTCCAAACTATGCTCTTAGAGATTTCTTCAGCCCATATTGTGATTTTTTCAATCGACATATCTTTTGACTATGTCTTTTCAGTATCATATATCCTGATGGAAGATCTATATACACTTCTTTAGATAAATCACCATGTAGAAAAGTATTCTTCACATCAAATTGTTATAACGGTCAATCTAGATTTGTAGCTAAAAACAACAAAACTCGGGCTACGTTTATTTTGGCTACTGGTAATCTATACCATAGGTTTGAGTGTATCCTTTTGCCACTAGTCTTACTTTGAACTGTTCGATCATTCTATTGGTCTTGTATTTTATTGTGTAAATCTACTGGTATCCAGCTGGTTTCTTTCCAGGTGGTCAGTCAACTAGCTCCCAAGTTTCATTTTTTTTGAACGGTTTTTATTTCCTCATTCATTATTGCCCTCTATTTAGGGCTAGTTAAAGTCTCCTATACACTATTAGGAATAGATACAATAGATAATTGATTCACTAATAATATATTTGATCCCGACAAATGATAATTAGACACGTAATTACTCATGAGATATCTAACTTTACTAGAAAATTCGAGTTCATATATAAGTTTAGGGATACCTCTAGTGTAATGATATGGCAATTGTCTTCTGTAATTGGTGTGGTATGTCAAATAGAGGTAGAGTAATATTTCTGCTTGTGGAACAGAAAATTCAATTTCAGGATGAGATGGAGAAATAATAACTTCTTCTGCTATTAGGTATTCATTGTCACCCTAATCCACTATCATAACACTTAACTCCTCTTCACCCATTTCCTGGTTTCGTTCATTTTGTGATTTATTACTACTAGAGTCTAGTATTATCCTATTTATATTTAAGTTGCCCACATCCTGGTTACTAAATTTATAATCATAATCTAAAGTTTAAATTTCTTTATGGTATTTCCCCTAAAGTTCAAGCTCGGAGAAATACATAGAATCTTCATGAAAAACAACATATGATAAATATCCATTGTGTAGGGGGATGATAATATCGGTATCCCTTTTGATAAGTAACATAGCCAACAAAAATACATCGCAATACTCGAGGACTTAACTTATTACGTTGATGTTTATAGAGATGAGGTAGATTTGGTATAGTTGGGGTAACAACTACTTTAGTAAGAATTTGGAATAGTGTTTGGAAATCCATGGTACTGGAGAGTACTCGATTGATTAAATAGACTATAAAAGTAAGTGTTTCTCCTTAGTAGGATAATGAGATATGAACATCTATTAATGATGCTAAAACAACCTCCAATAAATGTCGATTTTTACGTTCTACTACCCTATTCTGTTGGGATGTGTTAGAACAAGTAGTTTGATGGATTACTCAGTGTTCTTCTAAATATCAATGTAGGTCAGTACTTTGATATTCTCCACTTTTGTCACTACGAAGTATTTGAATTTTTGCATTATATTGAGTTTCAACTATTTTATGAAAATTGAAATAATAAGTTCACTTCTCCTTTGGATTTCATCAAGAATAATTATGTCATCTTGGTACAATTATTAATAAATGTCAGAAACTAATTTGACCCACTCAAAGTAGTGACTTTGGATGGATCTTAAATATCAGAATGTGTAATCATAAAAAGAAGTGGACTTTTATTCGAACGTAAGGGAAATAAAGCACGATGACTTTTCGCTAGTTTTGAAAATATCACATTAAAAACTAGAAACATTAACTTTCGCAAACAAACTAAGAAATAATTTTCTTAGCTATCCAAAGGAAGCATGCCCCAGATATCAATGCCATAATGAGATTTTTGTTTTCGATGATGATGGGTGGTACTACGATGGGCGGCAGAGCAATGAGCGGTGGCACGATGATGCTAGCTTCATCCTTTCCTCCTTTACAAAGCAAAGAACTTCGATGACAGTGGGCAGTAGCACGATGAGCGGTGGTGCGATGATGTACGCATCGATTTTGACAGATACGGTGGTAAATGTGTGATTCTAGTTGCATTTTGTGGATACACAAACAACTTAGGTAAGTCTAAACATGGAATTTGAGTGTTGTGTGTTGTGGATTTTCCGGGTTTTGTTTTTCTTAGTTTGGATTAATTGGTAGGCTCTGGTACCAAATTAAAACTAATTGTGATGAAATGAAATGGAAAATTTTTATTTATAATTCTAATTGTATCAATACAAACTATTTATTGAGGAAAAAAACATATCAAGTGTAATAAAGGCTAAGGATTTGACTAGTAGAAAAATAAAGACTTTTGCAACTAATTTGCAGCTAATTTGATTCCTTGTTTGTCTAATAAATGCTAAAATTATATAACTGTTTTTTTGATAAAAGAGAAAAAGGGAAAAGAGCGAACAATGTGGTTTTTCTTCAAGATAGAAGATGGAGTACTAGAGTAACAGGTAGGTACTCTCACATTTAAGATTTCTAAGAGAACCATCCAAATTCAAACTCGCAACTTCTAGAATCTAGGATAGTCACGTTGCCGCTAGGCTGTTCTGTGGTAAAATCTATATAACATAGATATATATAATTAAAGTCAACAAATACATGTAAGGAATTTTCCGAAAATTATTGCCTCAAAGTAGCTCCGCCTATGATTATAAACATATATACTAGGATAGTATACTATTAAGATGAAAAGAATAGATACGACTATTAGAGTTAATGCATTTAGAACAATTTTGTAACTTTTTCAAAAAATTATATTCTGAAGAGAAAAATATAAGTTGAAATATGTTTATATATTGTCTACGATATGTGTAAAAGTAATTGTAAAATTATTATTCTTTTAGCGATCATTTTAAAAAGATAATTTATTAAATTCTATTTATTCTTCAAATTCTGAAATTTCCCTCAAATTTCTCTCAAATTTCCTGAAATTTTTGAAAATTAAGCTACAAATTCCTTATGTTAACATTTTACCGAAATTTTGTTGATATTTTTTTGAAATTTCCCCGAAAGTTTTTCGTAAATCTTTTTACCCCTGAAAGACATTTTGATGCCCCCAATATTGAGAAATTTGAAGAATCTCGGTGAAATTTTTGTCATCGTAGGGTGCCTATATTTTTAATCTAAAGATTGACTTTTTAAATATTTTCTGTAGAATTAGTTTTTTTTTTCCAAAATTTAATTTTTAATGAAAATTAACAATCCATACGATGACCCGACTGAGGCCCATTGGTTTGGCTAGTTTGTTACAAGATTTTATAGGCCCATGGGACAAATGGTCCAAGCTTTTCGTTACATGGGTCAGCTTGGCTAGTGAGCTTGTTGAAAGGGGTCGGGCCGTTCGAACTTGCACCCCAGATTGGAGGGGTGTTCAAAATTCCATGGGTTTCTAACACTTTTACCAATAGAAACAAAAATGAATTACAAAAATACGGAAGTCATTTTTTTAAACCCCCATATGGTTTTTATTAAAAAGTACCACTTTTTAAATTATTTTTAGAAACATATCATTTTTAAAAATTAGTTGTCGGTTACCAAGCTACTAGTAATATACCATTTATAAATACCTTTGATCACTAATACTAATTATCAGTACTTGAAAATTGATTATATGTTACTTGTTACTATTTTAAAAAATAGTACTTTTTCTAAATATTTTTCAAAAATAATAAAATGGTACTAAATATAAAAAACAAAGCTTACCGTATTTTTCTAACCCCCTTTTTTAATTCTTTCTAAAAATGCCATACAAGGCCTAATTTTCATATATCGCATCCCTACTTGGAAGGGTGTTCAAAACTATAAAATAACCAATCAAGCTTACCAAATTGATTCAATGCAATCCACAAGGTACGGATAACTCATCATGGTGGATTGGATTGCAGTGAAATTCTTAAAATCCAAATTTTTACAGATTTGTTGCACTTTTTAATATAAAGTAACTAATCTGCACTTAAATTTATACACATAAAAAGTTTATATTGATAAGTAGTTCAATTTAAAATTTTCTGTTGGTATATAATGGGGAATGTAATGTATTATTTGTCTACTGCTAAAATTCTGAATAATTGTCTAAACCTATTGAAAGAGCTAACTGTATTTTTTCTTCTTTTTACACGTAAATATGAAAAAAAAGGGTTAAAATTGAATAGCCCTGTCCAACTCCTCTCGAAAGGAGGGGATACAATACATGGGCTTAATATCTGACAAAAATAGCCGATCAGAAAAACCTATCTGATTGGCAATTGTACACGTCCAGATTAGATTAAATTGTTTATTTTTTGTTAATGCATATTGGATTGGATCCATTTTTCTGAAATCTACCTTACTGTAGAGTAAGGCTAGAAAATTGTATACGTTACGGAACACAACATGACTTGTAACCAATCAATACTAGCGAGTTTGTATTTTCTACACATGTGTTCGGACCAAAATTTAAGTAACTTTCGTAATACTGTGAAAAAAAAAAAAAACCCATTAAGTTCTGTTTGACCTGCTGATAAAATCGAATGCAATGATTCGTTTAATAAACAAGTAAATATTAGTTCATCCAGTGACTCTGACTCTGACTCATATATAACTCTTACAAAACTCATATAAAATTTTAATTATGTATGTTAGGACTTCTTTTTATTATTTAAACTAAGATCTATTTGAAATGTATTAGACTATTGGTCTAGATTGTAACGACAATATTAGTTTTGGGTGCTTTTCTAATGAGTATTACAATGTTTATCGATTAATGGTTGTTCTAATTTGGATCATTTCATTCGATCAGACCAGTCTAATGATTTGGATAATTGTACCAACAAATATATTTTAATTATGTAAATTTATTGCTTTATATTTTGGATAATCTGTTTGTCACTTATTGCGTTGGATTTCTTTTGTCCTAGGCTATTATTGAGTTTGGGTAATTAATTGTCTTTTTTAGGCTAAACATTTTTTTTTTTGCTTATTAGGGTCATTATCCCCAATCTTCGGGTATCTTAGCATATTCGTTCCTAAACTTTTTCTTTTGGTAAGTAAGTCCACAAACTTATATTTTTAGAGCAAATAGATACTTTTAACGGTTAGTTGTTAGTATACTCGTTAAGTGCACGTGAGAGTGATTTTGTCCATGTCCTCGTCATCCCACAGCGCACAATTTTCTTTGTATCCAGTTCCAAAATTATATAATTTCTTTTTGATTTTTCCCTTTTGATACCTTGTTGGATCTTTAAATTTTCTAGGTGAAATCATTCATAGACATTATTTCCCCAGCAAAAGGTGAAATTTGGAACACTTTTCATAGTTTTATTTTGTCGTTGAGAAACACAAGTCAAGTGAATTGATTTGTATACGTGTGTTTGATTTTGTTTCTTTTCATTTTTGGAAAAAAAATTCCTATATATTATAGTACAGTTCCATTAGTCAACTATAGCTTTTGGGGCTATATACACACAATACATATGCATATGTTTATATATAAAGATTATTCGTAACAAATTTATTATCGATTTGTGTACATTTGATTTGTGAACAAAACTCAAGAATGTTCTATTGTATTTGACTTTCTCTACATTTTATGTTATTTTCTTAGAAGAAAGTCTCCATTAATGATGAAGAAGTAGAGGAAACAGACACTTTTAGCATCAATCCACATTTCATAATCTTCAAATATTACGACACTCCAAGCAATAAAAGATTGTATTCTCGCATTATTAGTAAACACTTGTTTCCTCGCATTATTCATGATATGAGGCTGAAGAAGAGGGATGGGTGCAAAGATAGAGAGGCACTCTGTAGAGAGATTTTTTTTTTTTTTTTTTTTTTTTTTTTTTTTTTTTTTTTATAATAAATCTTTACCAGTACACCATTTGAGACAACCATTTTTTCTTTACACCGTGGTAGGGGGCAAAAAAAAACCGAACAACCGTCTCCTCTTTATATAAAGATTGAGAGTTTTTTTTTTTTTTTTTTTTTTTTTTTTTTTTTTTTTTCATAAAATGCTGTTACCAGAAGGCACATGTGAGCAGCACATGTTCACTTAACAGCTGGATGGGGAGATAACAAACTCAGGTGTACGGCTACTCGTATAATCAAAGTTTGAGACTATTTTTTATGCATTTCTGTTTTTTTTTTTTCACTAACAAAAAATATTTGTTAGACATTTCAAAAAAAAAAAGAAATTTATTAGATGCATCCTATTTTGACTCATTGTAGTTTTTCTTTTAGTTATCCTTATAACTTTTAACTTAAAAAAGAAAAAAATGCAAATGTGAAATTATCCATTGGATGATTGGAGGCAAACAAAAATATCAATTGAGAACTCTCTCATTAATTTTGTTTAAATTATATTGAGTTATATTTGTTATATACATTTATATTGAGATTTTAATTCGTTTGTATTTTATTGGTACATGATATTGTATTTTAAGATTGTATAATATACATGAATTTATGTAAAATATATCGAATAAATGATTTTTTTAGTAATTTAAATTAAACACGTTGACAAATTATGTTGGGTTAACTTGACATGAGTATAATTCATTTAACGAAGGAGCTTACATGAATATTCAACCCCAGTCAAAAAAAAAAAAATGTCTTCAAAAGAGATGTGGGCAACTAAAACAAAATTGATAAATTCTAATCCAATCATTATTGTTTTTCTAATGTCAGTTTTGTCAAAATCAGAAATCCAAAACTATGACTTTTAATAATCTTAAGTTAAAAAAAGAATAAACAATGATTTTCCTAAATTCTAGAAAGTCAAGTACTTAGAATTTTAGGTTTAGTAATTTCATAATCAATAAAATTTTCATTAATTTTAATATTTCAAGGAATTTCTTCATTTAAAGTTTAAAGGAAAATCTAATTAATTAGTTTAGAAACATTTATAAACTCATAAATTTTGGTAAAATGAGTTAATTTTAAACCTTAGGTCCATAGTCTAACAAATTTAGACAAAATCATTCGTATTTCTAAGTATTCAATTTTAATAGCAAAATCATCTTTATACATCCACTTAGTAAATATATTAATATTAGCTAAATAATTTTGACATAGAAAAGGAGGGTAATACGGAGTAGGAACCAACCAATGAAAAATAATGGAACTGTAAGTATATGTCAAGTATGCTTGTCAAGCTATTAGAATAATTACCACAAAATAAATCAACACCTGAAAGTGGAAAGAAGTAAGGGAGTGAGTAAGTGAATGCTCAGTAGAATACTGATTACAAGTTTTTATACAGAATTAATATACTCACGTTGAATGTCCTGCATAGTTAGTAGTTTGTTAAAAAATATTTTACAAAATCCAAGTAGAAATCATATTCCAATAGTTTAAACATTCCAAACTATTGTAAAACATCCATCAAAATCAGTACATATCTATTCAAGACAATATAAAACCATATATACAATCATGATATCTGAGGTATCCTAGTAGATCACTCGTAAGTCCGAGCTACTTAAAGAGGCGACCTAAGTCCAAACACCTAATGTAGGGTACTATAAGTCCGACGGTCGCATAAGTATATGCATGCATGCAAATATTATATGAACGGCAGAATAAGAATATGCACCATTTCTACAAAATGGCAAAATAACCATGTAATATTCTTTAATCAAACCACTTTTAGTCCTCAAAAGTGAGTTCTCAAATCATTTTGGATTTTCTAAAAATTTCAGCAGAATAATAGCCGTTTTAGATCAAAACCCAAAAATTTAATTTCCTGCATAAAATAATTCATAATAGTATATATGACACACAACCCGTATGGCATATTTCCCAGACAATTCATATATCAAATCACTTCAAAAATAGATATAAATATAATTTTTAGAAATTAAATTACGAAATTCCATATTTATTGAAATTATGTAAATTTAAAAAATTAAATTAATTTTAGAATCTAATAATCGAATCCCTACCTCAATCGAGTGGCAAGATAATATTATGGTGCTATTGAGAGCATTAGGCATCATTTGGTGGTCTTTTGAAGAGTCAGACATTGTTTTTGAACCCCTTGATGGTTCAGTTTGAAAATTTGATTTTTAATCGGAGATTTAGATTATGAAATAAACTTCATCATTGAATTCAGAACACCTAAGAATGCTAGATTAGATATATAACTTGACCGATTCAAGTTCGAGATGAACTCGGCCCACGACAAGCAAATATGAGACGTCGGGTTTTTTTTTTGTACCCATCACTAAACATAATATATATATATATATATATATATATATATATATATANTATATCAAAACTCTTATTTTTAGGAGTACGTTACAAATATGAAGTTTATTTTAAGATCTAATGGTACTCTTATTTTTAGGAGTACGTTACAAATATGAAGTTTATTTTAAGATCTAATGGTCAGATTGAAAAAGTTAAATACAAAACTAACATAACTCAAAATTGTCAAAAATAATAAAATTTATTCCGAAAAAATTCGAGTTTAGATATATACCACGTGAAAGATCGTAATGAGAGAAATTGAACCCGACCAATTTCACAGTGAAACTTCGTTGAAATCGGCACTGGTGTCAGAAAAATAGTCACTACTTTCAAATGTCACTAGCAACGATACAGGCGGTTTCGGGCGACGGGGGTGGCGATGCTAGCATCATCCA
Organism: Parasponia andersonii; assembly: GCA_002914805.1. NCBI lineage: Eukaryota > Viridiplantae > Streptophyta > Magnoliopsida > Rosales > Cannabaceae > Trema > Trema andersonii. The sequence continues at coordinate 591,922 of JXTB01000165.1, forward strand.
GTCTCCAACAATTTTTTCAAATTATTTTCATTTTAATTCTTAAAAATTGCAAAATGGCCCCAATTTGATCCTTTTATTTCACTTAAATGCAAAATTCGAATTTTTCAATTTACATAATTTTATTTTATTTTTGAACGGTCAAAAGACCAAAATATCCTTTTAAAAACTTTGGGCTTTTACAAGTTTCATGCGATCACTTAATGTCGTTTATTTGTCGCTGTCATATTCCCTTTTGGTTATTGTCGTTATCATAATTTTGTCGTTTTACTATGTTATTGTCGTTTCTTGAATTTCTATCGCCTTGCTGCTTTTCTTTGTTATTGTCGATTCTTGACGCTTTTGTTGTAGGTTAGGCATTTTCTTTCTTATAACATTGTCGTTTTTCATGGTGAGTGTCGCCTTTTTTTTTTTCTCGTCTTTTTGTTTTGTTTTTTATTTTATTTTATTTTTTTGGTATGCCATTGTCATAGTTTATTACGATAATCAACTGACTCGTTTTTTTTTTAAATTTATTTTCGTTGTCGTTTCAAAAGGTTAATGCCGTTTTCTCTCGATTGTGCTTAAATCATCGTACCTTCCTATAAACACCCGCCGGATGAAGCAATGCGTACGCGCTAATTAAATGTGACTCCCCCTAATTTTCACTTACGCGCATTAATATCTTAGCTAATAAATTTGGTCTCTAAAAACATCTCATATATATATATATATATATATATATACATGCATATATACCCTATAATGGCCACATCATGTTCACCGGCTTGATTTGGGTCATGGTGCGCACCATCCAATACCACAAGTCTAAATCGATCTATACAATTTGCATGCTCTCTCATGCCCCAGCTATTTAATTAAGAAAAAAAAAAAAAACTTTCTTACATTATAGATCATCATCATCATCTATATATTGTACTAGAGGTTCATTTTTTTTTCACCGAGGTTCTGTCCTTTATTTTCAGATGCATCCGACTATTTTTCAATCTTTGATCGGCTATTTCTCAATCTTTGTTTGGTCCAAATTAAGACATACAGAAAATGCTGCCCGGTTCCGAGTTCGGTAATGCCTCATGGAGTCCGGAGCAGGAGATTATTCGTCTGATGACGAAGAAAGAAATGATGATGGTCGTGACGGCGATGATGATTTTCGTGACAACAATAAAGATCATGATGGCAAGAACAACAGTGATCATGATGACAATGAGTATAATGGTGATAATGATGATGATGACAGCGGCGATAGTAGCGATGATTATGACGATGATGATGATGATGATGGAGATGATTATACTGAAGATGACGATGACGGCTACGTACGGAGCTCCTTACGATTTCGCTCCAGCTGCATAAATAGATAATTATTAGCTGCATGTGGTAACTAAATATACTTACGTACGTAATAAATATTTAGCACTCTCTCCCTTGAAGTTTTACTTATTACAAATCTAGCAGGGTTATTAAAGAAATAAGTTGTTTATTTTACATTATATATGCCATAAAGCCCTGATAATAGAAGAGTGGTGGGTTAATGTATTCAAAGTAGAGTGGTATATATTTTATTTAACGCATTGTTTTACTTTCAAGACTTTAGTACTCGATCGTAAAAAATTTGTAACAATTTACGAAATATTTGCTCAAGTACGTAATTACTTTCTAAATTATTTACTTCTATTATCCATCTTTTATAAGAAGTAGTCAATCATAAAAGTACAGATATCAATGCCATCAGAAAGCCAATTTCCCAATAATATGAACGCAATCAATTACTCAAAGGAAAAGCTAATTTTCCAGCTACAATAGACATTATACATATATATAATACTATTCAATAGCTTTTACATGATTTTTTAATCTTGGATGTATTACGCTACCCTAGACATCATTTATGTTTTATCTGACCAAGTCACTCACCATGGGGCACACCTGTGCTATTTGTGAAGAAGAAAGATGGAACATTCAGAATGTGCATCGACTATAGAGAATTGAATAAGGTGACCATAAAGAATAAATATCCCTTGCCAAGGATAGAGGACTTGTTCGATCAATTAAAAGAAGCTGCAGTTTTCTCAAAGATCGATTTGCGATCGGGTTATCATTAACTGAGAATTAAAGAGAGTGATATTCCGAAGTCTACCTTTCGAATACAATATGGGCATTATGAGTTCTTAGTGATGTCTTTTGGGCTAACTAATGCTCCTGTGGCATTTATAGACATGATGAATAGAGTGTTCAAGGAATACTTGGACAAATTTATCATAGTCTTTATCGATGATATCTTAATTACTCAAGGTCTCATGAAGAACAAGAACAACACCTCAAACTCGTATTACAGAAGTTAAGGGAATACCGCCTCTATGCCAAATTCTCTAAGTGTGAATTCTGGCTAGACCGAGTCCATTTCTTAGGACATGTGGTTGCAAAGGAAGGAGTTGCCGTAGATCCTTCGAAGATAGAGGCAGTGAACAATTGGCCAGCATCCAAAACCGTGACTGAAGTGAGGAGTTTTTTGGGATTAGCTGGCTATTACCAAAGATTTATAGAAGGCTTTTCAAAGCTTGCTGCTCCCCTCACGGCCCTTACAAAAAAAGAGAAGAAATATGAATGGACGGAGAAGTGTGAAGAAATCTTCCAAGAGTCGAAGAATAGGATTACCAGTGTACTTATACTTACCATCCCATCAAATGAAGGACAGTTCAACATTTATAGTGATGCATCGAAGCTGGGACTAGGAGCAGTACTAATGCAAAATGGAAAGGTCGTAGCAAATAGTTCTCGATAATTAAAGGAGCACGAGAAAAACTATGCTCATGATCTAGAACTTGCTGTTGTAGTATTCGCTCTCAAACTTTGGCGACACTATTTATACGGAGCTCAATGTTGAATCTACACCGATCATAAAAGCCTGAAGTATATATTCACTCAGAAAGAGTTGAACATGAGGCAACATAGATGGCTTGAGTTAGTGAAGGATTATGATTGTGAAATCTTGTACCACCCGAGTAAGGTAAATAGGGTTGTAGATGCACTAAGCAGAAAAATAACTTCAACTCTAATGTCAATAAAAGCTTTACCTAAACCCTTATAAGAGGATATAAATAGTGTCGGTTTAGAGTTAATAATAGGTAAATTATCTATATTAATTCTTAAACCAAACATTTTCGAGAATATGAAGGAATCTGAAGAGCTCGATCCTGTCTTAGCACGAATTAAAAAAGACATTGCAAAAGGAAAACTGACCGAGTTTAGTCTCTCTACTGACGGAATTCTCAAACTAAATGGTAGATTATGCATACCCAATGATGCCAAAATGAAGAATCAGATCCTTTCTGAAGCACACGAGACCCCTTATTCTGTCCATCCAAGTACGACAAAGATGTATAAGGATCTAAAGGAATACTTTTGGTGGAATAGAATGAAAACTGATGTTGCAAAGTACGTACAAAGGTGTTTAACATGTCAAAAAGTCAAAGCTAAACACAAGCGGCCTGCTGGAGAATTACAACCAATTAAAATTCCAGAGTAGAAATGGGAAACAATTGCTGTGGATTTTGTGGTTGGATTACCAAGAACGCCAGAAGGATACGATGCAATATAGGTGATTGTGGATCGACTAACTAAATCAGCACACTTTCTACCAATGAAAATCACTTACTCATTGGAAAAGTTAGCTGAATTATATGTGGCTGAGATAGTCAGACTACATGGAATACCACGAAATATTATTTCTGATCGCGATAGTCGATTTACCTTTACTTTTTGGAGAAAAGTCCAACAAGCCTTAGGTACAAAGCTAAATTTTAGCACAGCTTTCCATCCTCAAACTGATGGGCAGTCAGAGCAAACCATCCAAACTTTGGAGGATATGCTTATGGCATATGTCATGGACTTTAAAGGAGCATGGAATAAAAAGCTTCCATTGACAGAGTTCTCCTACAATAACAGCTACCAGGCCTCGATCAAGGCAGCAACTTATGAAGCACTTTATGGAAAAAGATATAGATCCCCAATCTATAGGTTTGAACTAGGGAAGAAACATTTAGAAACCATTGAAGCTATACAAAAAATTAGAAAAAGAATGGAAACTGCTCAGAGTAGACAGAAAAACTATGCAGACAAGTAGAGAACTCCGTTAGAATTCCAAGTAGGAGACACAGTTTTTCTCAAAATAGTACCAATAAAGGGAGTAATGTGGTTTGGAAAGAAAGCAAAATTGAGTCCAAGATACATTGGACCATTCAAAATTTTAGAACATATTGGCAAATTAGCCTATAAGTTGGCTTTACCGCCTGAACTAGCATCAGTACATAATGTGTTCCATGTATCTATGCTGAAGAAATACATCTCAGACCCGTCACATGTATTGAAGAATGAACCTGTTGAAGTTCACGAGAACTTGACATACGAGGAGAAACTGGTAAAGATTTTGGCTTGGGAAGAAAATACTCCTAGAAACAAGACCAGACCTTTAGTTAAGGAATTGTGGCGAAACCACAAGATGGAAGAGGCTACTTGAGAACGAGAAGAAGAGATGAAGGAAAAGTACCCAGAAGTAAGGGAGATTGTCACCCTTTAGGAATCTTTAGACTTGCAATATTAGTAGAATTATTATATACTTAGTGTCGAATTTTATTAACTTTGCATTCACAAATACTTGAAATTATATGCGTAGTATTATTTTAATGTTAAATTTTATTACGTGAGAAAATCATAGTTAATTCTCATTTTAACTTAGAATTTCTAAGTTAGTTTTCCTTAATAATAAATTGATTTTACAATAATTATATTATATACATCAATATAACCTAATTAAAAATGTGACATGTTCATGTCACATTAAAATTGTTACATTTTATAACCTAAAGCTAATGGTTGCACCAAAATAGTACCATGCCATAATTAGAATGGTTAGGATTTAAGTATATATAGAATTAAGTAGACAAATCAATCTAAGAGTGGAAAATAAGTTATAGAAAAAGATGAAAAGTAGTAAAGTTTTACCTTAGGAAGGTAATAACTTTAAATAAGTGGAATAGAAAAGGAAAGGGATAAAGTTAATGGGTAATTCAAAAGGTAGGAAAAAAGGAAAATCATAATAGAAATGTTCTTTGGAAATTAGTGGCCATAATTCAAAGTGGAAGACATAAACAAAACTAATTAGTAACTTTTGTCTCCAAAATAATTCAAAAGGTATAAAAAAGATTAATATAGTGGAGACTTTCTTTGGGAGTTAGTGGTATTGGATTCCAAATAATTGAAAAAGAATAAAGATTAGAGACAAAAGTAGTGGATGAGTAAAAAATAAAGTAAAAGGTAAGGTAATAGAGTAGGAAAAGAAGATATATTGACAAATTGATAATAATGATACTTGGATTATTTAATAGAATATAAAAGTATGTATTATTGGATACCTTCCATGGATAGCCTACAAATAGATCATTCATTTAGCAGTTCAAACCCATGCTTAACCTTTCAAATTACTTAGCCAAAACTATCTTAATATTTCCAATTATTCATTCTCAAAAAAAAAAAAAAAAACTCTTTCTTCCCCACTTTCTTCTAAATCCACAAGAGATATAATATTTTACCCATCAACTCTAGAAATTTAGAATTATAATCAAGAGAAGAGAGTACTTAATTTTGTGGTAGAGATGTAAGAAAGAAGATCCAAACTTGGAAGGTATTTATTCCCTCACCTTGCTTCTTATATGTTTAAATAGATTATATAAAAGAATAAATAGATAATAACATATTTGACCTACTTTTCATGTTATATAATTTATATTACATTGAGACTTATTTTTTTGATTTCTTAAGCCTCTAAATATGAGTACTTCATAATAATAGTAAAATCAAAAATGACTAAACACAAAAAAGTGGAAGATTTTTTTTAGTGTAAGACCCTAAAATAAAATATGCATGAAAATGAACCAAGCTTAATTATTTAGACTTAGATCCTTAACAACAGATTTTTACCCATTAGAAATGCTTCCCAAAAATTAAAGATCTTTGCTCAAAAGTTGGAAGGACTAAAATGCAAAAAATTTGAGTATTTGGGTTAAAAGTGTAATTTTGACAAAATATGGATCAAATATGTGAAAAAGTTATTTTAGGGAATTTTAAGATTATTTTTAATTGTAAAAGTAAATAAATGAAGAATCTTTAACAAAAAAAAAAGAATAATAAGATATAACTCAATATTTACCATTAGAGGGCATAAATGTTAGAAATCTTAAGATTTTAAGTAGAAATATAAATTATAAAACTTGAAAATATTGGGTTGGAAATTTGGGATAAGAAAAGATTTACTTAAATTTAAGATATGAAATCAATTATAGGAAATAAGTAATGTATGCCTCTAATTGTATTTTGCCTAAATTTAGTGATAGGCCTAAAAAGCGTGATTAATACCAAATAATATTTAATCCAAGTATGATTTTAGATATTAAATTTGTGTATCTCTTAGTATGGTTGACTCAATTATTATTTTATGACCCTTAATTATGAATAAAGAAATTAATCAAGAATAATTCAAAGTATTTGATGAAAAGAAAAATAATTAAGGAAACTTAATTGATTTAGGATGATATTAATCAAATCAACAACCAAATTATTGATAGATTAAAAAGATTACTATGATCAAGGTTAAGGAGAATCAAATCTCATCCATCTAAGTGAAAGTATAAATTAGTCAATGAATATAGCGTGACATTGTTTCTCAAATGTGAAGTTTTATGCTGGATCAAGACTAAGTTTTAAATATTTTAAGCCCAATAAGTAATTAGAAGTTAAAAAAAAAAAACAGTATAAGGCCACTTTAAATTTCTCTAACAAATAGAGTATCTATACATCAGGGCAAACTTCGATCTAGACGTACGTAATTAACGAATAGAAATAGGACAATTATATTACGAGGTAAGTACAATTTCACCTATGGCATGGATGGTTGAAAATGTTTCATGTTTGTAGTATGATATATTTGAATTAATTTCATGTGTTAACTTGCCTTTATAATATTATTGTATGGACTATGTATAATACATGCTTATAAAGATACTTTTCTTATGCTATAAAAACATGATGTATACTTACTTTATAATGTTATCATGAAAATGCTTCAACATACTTTAACAAAGGAAATGCTATGATAGTTGAATATAAGTTTGGGTTCATTGAAGCGTACTCACTCATATTAAGAAAAGACTAAATAAGATAAAAAATTTAAAGGTGTCGTACCAACCTCCACTAGGTGAGGATATCCGAGAGAAAATAAGACCGACCTCCCCTAAGCGAGGATTTCCGAGGAAAAGTATGTTAAAATTATGACCGTGGGTGTTTTCAGATGGGTCGCTCCCCTAGTTCCCCATTCGGTAGTACACACTCGGTATATACACCAAGGCCCATAAGAAAGATAAAAGACTTTACAATCAAGAATGAGATAAAATCATGACATAATATCTTATAATAAAGCGTAAAGAAATGATTTCATAAAATAGTACAACTGGACTTTCATAATAAAAAGAAAAAAGAGAAATGTTTGTTCATAAGTAAAATATTTTGTGAGAATTACATTGTACTTACTAGGCGAAAGCTCACATTTTATGAGTATCTATGCTATATGTACAGAGGAAAGAAACCTCTTATTTGATTGATGGGTTAGCTAGAATTGCGGCGGGGATGAATGCAAGGCACAGGCAATGGAATACCACCATTAAAATTTCTTCCGCATATGTTTTTATTATGAGACAAATGATAAAATTAAATTAAAATTAAAAAAATAAACAGTATAAGGCCAGTTTAAATTTTCTCTAACAAATAGAGTATGTATACGTCAGGGCAAACTTTAATCTAGACGTACATAATTAACAAGTAGAACTAGGATAATTATATTACGAGGTAAGTACAATTTCACCTATGGCATGGATGGTTGAAAATGTTTCATGTTTACAATATGACATGTTTGAATTAATTTCATGTATTAACTTGTCTTTATATTATTATTGTATGACCTATGTATAATATATTCTTATAAAGATACTTTTCTTATGCTATTAAAAAAAAATTATGTATGCTTACTTTACAATGTTATCATACTTCAACATACTTTAACAAAGAAAATGCTATAGTAGTTGAATACAAGTTTGGGTTCATTGAAGCGAACCCACTCATATTAAGAAAAGACTAAATAAGATAAAGAATTTAAAGGTATCGTACCAACCTCCACTAGGTGAGGATATCCGAGGGAAGATAAGACCGATCTCCATTAAGCTAGGATTCTCGAGGAAAAGTATGTTAAGATTATGACCGTGGGTATTTTCAGTTGGGTAGCTCCCATGATTCCCCATTTGGTAGTGCACACTCGGTACGTACACCAAGTCCCATAAGAAAGATAAAAGACTTTACAATCAAGAATGAGATAAAATCATGATACAATATCTTATAATAAAGCGTAAAATAATGATTTCATAAAACAACATAACTGAACTTTCAAAAAGAAAAAAGAGAATTGTTTGTTCATAAGTAAAATGTTTTGTGGGCATTTCATTGTACTTACTGAGCGAAAGCTCATATTTTATGAGTATCCATGCTATAGGTACCAAAGGAAAGAAATCTCTGATTTGATTGATGGGTTAGCTAGAATTGAGGCGGGGATGATACGAGGCACGTGCAATGGAATACCGCCATTAAAATTACTTCCGCATTTGTTTTATTATGAGACAAATGATTTAAATTATGTATGCTTGATGTTGTTTGAAAACGTACTTATAACTTAGCATTTTATTTTGTAATGCCTGATTTAATCAAATTGAACTTGAAAATGTATTTCGATTTAATAGAACTAAAACAAACATTTTTTTTGTAGATATAAAAGAGAAAATGTTTTGATTTAAATAAATGCAAAATATAAGGGGTTCTGTCAAAAAGACCTAAACTGTCTAAGGAGAGCTTGGGACTTAAGTGGTCCGTATGTGACCCCCCTCCTCACCTCGGAGCCCTTTATGGTTACGCATTATTTAAATCACCTTAATAAAAAATTTATAATCAAATTTAAATAAAGGGTACTTAACCATTGAGAAGCTTTACTTGTTTTCAAAATTTAAGTAAATCTTTAGTTATGAATATAAATATCTTAAAAAGAAATAAAAGTGTAAAAAAAAATTGTCATAAATTTTCAACATCTAATTTTTTTTTTAAGCTAAGAAGGTAAGTAGTTAATGGTCAGAAAAAGTCTAGTCGTTACACACTAGTGTTAGGATGGTGCAGTTTTTTCTCTCATATATCTTATATATATGAGGCCCAAAACTACTAATCACAGTCCAATTAGAGTTGGCTTTATTCTCTAATTTGGGCTTTAGGTATATTTTTATAAATATATCTCATGTAACTTATTTATAAAAATACCAACTTCTATGTAGAATTATTATTTTATACAATTTTGTAAAACAAATTTCACAAATGCCACTAACCAATTAATAAGCTTTGTTGAGTTAGACAAAAGACCTAATGGATCTACATAATCTAAGCTCCAATAGTATAATAAATACATTATAATTCTAATTATGGTAATACTGTACTCTTAAATTAAATGTCATATTTTTTATAGAGATTTAATCAACTAGCCTTAATCCATCTAACATATTTTATACTACATGTAAAATTCATATACAGTGTCGTAGTTAGATAGGTGAAATTACTGTAATACTGCTTTAACACATATTTACCTTCAAGTTACTAGAATTATGTTATCGATAATTTTGTTCTTAGTGGCCATTTAGATAAAATTATTAACTAATTCACTGAAGTGAATACTATGATCTTAGATTTAATTATTCTATGAATCTTAAAAGACCCTAAAGTGGTATTAATATATAGTGTCCTTAACTATTTGTTGTTTCTATCAATTCATAAATCATAACCTTCAATATATCAGAGTTTGCCTCTAATTTCACAGAAGTTAGTCTTTTAACTAATCAAAAGGCTACAATCTATGAAAGTAAGTCTAGTCAAACATCAAGGATTAAGATCTACATACTAAGAGCTAGTTTGTAGTAATACTAAGAACTGAGTTGCGGTACTCCAATTCTTTATATTACCTAGTTCAGTTCAATACAAATAGCTTATTTATATTGTGCTACTATTTTTATCAAAAGACAGACACTTGAATCATTTGAGACACATCATTCCTATTGAGATAGATAAAAACTACAACCTTTAGTAAATAAAGTATTCTATCTTTATTTACAAATTGTGAACTGGTTAACTTAGACTTAGATAAAAAACCAAGTCTCTCCATAATTAACACTTAATCATGCTTGTTTCTTCACTTGTCTAAAAAGTAGTTACTTAAACTAACTTTCTAAAAGCCCCCGTTATTTCAATTTATGTGCTTTTTTATATAATACAGCCACCTATAGGAGATCAGTATATAAAGTCCACTCATATTTTATCCTAAGAGATTCAATACTAGTAATACCAGATTTAATACTAGTAATACCCAGATGAAAACCTTCCTATAGAAGCTCAACAAGATTCTGAGGCAAGACACATCTTTAGAACTATTGAACCAATGATAGAGACCATGGATATCTCATACTCGCTCCTACTAATTCTTTTTAAAATTAAGGATTCCTAATTTTATTCAGTTATTTAACTTACTTAGTAACCACAAAATCAATTATGTATATCCAATATGCGACTTAAAGAAAATGAGCTAATTTTAGATATTATGATATACTATTCTAAACATGGTGCTATGATTGAATAATTATTGTCTCCTAAAGCCAAAGTGCTAACACTATATTATACATATAATGTAATATAAAAGTAGACAATAAAAGCATACAAGACATAATGATCAAGTGAAAAAGTTTGTGGATTGTAAATCATTCAAGCAAAACTTATTCAGAAGAAGATTCAATTATTTATTCAACAATCTTTCAAACAAAGATAAATGATTGAAAATAGTATTTAAACCAAATCCTGAATAAAACATTAGTTTTGAAAAATCTAACTAAGAAACTTTAACTGTAATTCCCTAAGTCCCACATCGGGTATGCTCTGGGAAGATCATGAGTATTTAAGTAGTAGTCCATGAGCCCAAAAGTACTTTCAAGCTAGTACTTTTGGGTGAGGCCCAGTGGTGTTACATTTGGTATCAGAGCTGACTTAGTCCATACTTGTGTGGGCCTTGGAAGGCTGCCACGGGTCGAAATCGTGGTGAATGTGGACCCCGCCCATAGGGTTATATGTGGGCAATTGAATATGGACCTTTAGCGAGGATGCTAGGCCCTTAACAGGGAGAGATTGTAATGCCTCAAGTCCTACATCGGGTATACTCTGGGAAGATCATGAGTATTTAAGTAGTAGTCTATGAGCCCAAAAGTACCTTCAAGCTAGCACTTTTGGTTGAGGCCCAATGGAGTTACATTAACCCTCTTAATTATTCAACCAATAATTTTAAAGATTCTTAGTAGTAGAATTTAATCAAATTAAATTCTAAGTACATTTATAAAAATAAGTAAACACTAATAAAAATATTTTATATAAAAATTTTATAAATAATTATAAATGCAAGTTATGAATATAAACAACCTTATATACATTCACCAATTTTCTCAAAATTAATCATTTCAAAACTAAAGAATGATTTAAATAATTTTTGGATAAAACATTTAACAAAAAATTAAAATCCTTCCACTCAATGTGATAGTTATATTGAACGTATTTTTCAAAAATATAATTATTTCATAATTATCAAAATATCTTTTATCACATAAAATATTATCATAATTATCAATATTTTATATCAAGTACCACTGTACAAAATACTATCATAATTATCACATGATTAAAATATTTTATTATTCAAAATTAAAACAATTTAATCTCATTAAAATTAGGCTCCAATTTCATTTAAAAGCATGAAAACAAATAATTATCCTTATAATATTATTATCCTTTTAGTTAATACAATTAAGTTTATTAATTAATATTAATTATTAATTTTTCATCATATTAATAATTATTAAATAATAAAAATTATTCACATTAATAATTATTAAATAACAATTCAAAATTAATTAAATTCAATTATTAATGTTTTCTAGTAAAATATATTATCCTATGTGTAAGAATTAAGTTCATAAATAATTCTTGTCTGAATTTAAAAATATCAAATAATTTTAAATTATTGACTAATTAGGATAANAATAATTAAAACCCTTTTAATTAAACTTAATTAATTTGAAACTTATAGCTCATATAATGTTTCTATATTTATCTGGTATATATATATATATATATATATATATATATATATATATATATATATATATAAATAGTTCCAATAATTAAATAGAGATCATATCTAAATTTAATTATAATGGGAATCTGATCATTATTAAAATCATATTAATTAATTACCTAATCAATCTTATTATTTAGTTATCTAATTAATCTCGTTATCTAGCAGAGTTACTAATCAAATTAGTTATCTTTAAATATATTATAATTATTATAATTAGAATAGTTACTAGATGAATAGTTAATATAATTAACTATAGAATATCAATCTAATTATATTCAAATCTTTTCAATCCTAATTAATCTTATTAATTATGAATTTGAATAATCTATGGATAATAATTATTTAAATCTAATCTGATTAGATTTAGTTTCAAATTTAAATTCTAAACTATATCCTAATTTAAATCAAATTTAAATTAAGAATAATTACTAAAATTGAATCAATCAAATTTAAACTATCATGATTTATGGATAATTATCTAATCATATTTAATCATATTAAATATAAAATTAATTTGAATCATTGTTATCTATTTAAATTCAAAACTTAAATCGAAAGAGATAGGAAATATTATCTAATTTCAAAAATTAGTAGATATCCTATAAATTCAAATTAACTATTAGATTTATCAAGATAATATCTAATCTAATTAAATATCTAAATTAATTTGAATTATCATTTTCTATTTAATTCAAAATTTAAATTCTAGAGATATTATAAGAAATCTTATCTAATTTTAAAAATTAGTAGATATTATATTTGAATTCAAATTTAACATTATTCTATAGTAAATAAAATTTAAAATAGCATAACTCAAAAATAGATAACAATCCTAATCTTATTCAAATAGTTTCATATTTCAAAATTTGAATTCAAATTAAATAATTATCTAATTAATTAGAAATTAGTGGTGGTGGCAGAAATGCCACCACCGTCGACCTACGGGCCGTCACCGTCCAAAAAAGGTGACGAGACACGAAGTAGGTGGGCAGTGAGCATGGGAGGCGCTCGGCCATGATACGCGGCAGAGCTGCCTGCCGTTGGCATGCGATGGGCGCACTGGCCTTGCACGAGACGCAAACAGGTGTAGCACGGGCCACGCGCAGGCGAGTCGCATGCATCAGCCAGCCATGCAAGCAGGATGTATGCATTAGCAATGCACACAGGCAGCCACGTGCACAAGTCTAGGGCATGCCAAAATTTTTTTAAAAAATGTTGAAAAAATTAAAACAATATCAAAAAGCCTGGAAAAAATTTAGTTTTCTAAGCTCATTGACAACATGTTCATGAATCTATCAACAATAAAATTCAAGAATACTAGACCCTTATTTTGCTAGATTCACAATTCATAAGTTTTATTATCAAGCAAATATCAATAGTATACGTAATTAAATATCATTCATCTTTATAAATCATTTAACTATCGTAAATAAAAATTGCTTAAACTCAATCACGTAACCTAGATCGTACAATTCTAGATCAATATAATGTTATACATATGAACCTAGCTCTTGATAGCAATTGCTAAAAATTGACCTAGCACTCTAGGAAAAATAATACATGTATGAAAACTACAGTAAACATATGATCATATCATGAACGTAGCAGAAAAGTTAGCGGATTTAGGTTTTAAAAATTTTTATGAAAACAATTTTCATAACCATAGAACATGCATATATTAAACACAAGATCATGTATAACATAAATCAAATCTAGATGCATAAACCCTAGAGATTAGATTTTGGGTTTACCTTTTGTAGCCTACTCTTCCTTGATTTCTTTGTTGATGGTGATCAAATTATCAACCCTAGATCTTCTTGTCTATGCTCCTGTACTTGGTTGATATGGCAAGTGGGACACCAAGTTAAATCCTTCATTGGAGAACAATCAAGAAAACCTTCTTGATTTTCTAGAACACCAGGACTTGAGATTAGAGTGTGAAATTTTCATAAACTATTGCTTCCTCACATGGCCTTTGGTGGCTGAAGAATAGTTCATACATTAAGCCACCAAAGAAATAAAAGTTCAAGAGATTAAAAAAGAATTTAGGGAGGAAGAATGTGACAAAAGAATAAGATTGCATCATCCTCATCATCTTATTTTGTTGATCTTGTAAAATCTGAAATTTGTGTTCTTGGCATTAACAGACTAAGCTGATGTTGGCTGAAACAATCTGGAAGTGCTCTAACTCAGTGTCATGTAGATGCTGGATGTCAAACTAGATAGTGTTGATGCATTCTGAGAGGCTGTTGAAGGCTTCATGAAAGTCAAAACCTTATGTAGGTGCCTCTTCGGCATGAGTGCGCTCAGCAGCACCTTTAGCGATTCCTTGAGTAGCTATGCTAGGACGACTATCACCAGCTTCTTGTTGAGCTCCCATACCTTGATTATGCCTTTGTTTGGTTTTGGCAACCTATTTATTGTGAATCCCACGAGATTGAAAGTCTTGTTATTGATTTCAACATCAATAGTCTATGGTTTACATTCTGCTTCATCAAATGGTGGGATATTAAAGTATTAGAAGATGTGAGTGAGGAGAAAACTATAAGGAAGAGAGGATTTCCTATTCTCTGTGGCATCAATCATCCCATGGATGACGAAATATGGTAGGTTTAGCTTTTTTCTAACAAGAATGGAATCAACAAAATCAAGGTTACAAAAGGTAGGTTCATCCTATGACCACCTCAAGAAATCATATTTTGAGACATAAATTAGAATAGAATCCTAGCCTTTAGAGTAAGATCAGTGACATGAGGCTTAGGCTGAAAGCTATCAGGAGAGTAGACTCTAAGAAGGACTTGTTGAGGGTCAAAATCATCAAGCATGGGCTAGGAGTTAGTTATGGGGAACTTATAACCACCTAAAGGTAAATGAAAAAGGCCTACGAGGAGTTGTTCAGTGACCTTAAAATCAATTCTCTTAAAGGAACCATATATACCATGTTGTCCCCTAGAAATATTAGCACAGGCATAGAAACCCCTAATTAATATAGGATATCTTGTCTCCCTAATGGAGCAGAATTCAGTCCAACCCATATTTTCCATATACACTGGGAAATTTAAATAGGCTAAGCCTCTGAAATTGAAAGTTCTACCCACACAATACTTTTCTTAGAGAAAATTTTTCTATATCTAGATATAAGAGCCGGTGATTCTAAACTAGGAATATCAAACCTCACTTTGGTGCATTGTTCAGACTCCTCTGCCTAAATTTCCTTGCCTTTATGTCTTGGGTTTTCCCTTCTAGGAGCCAATTTCAGATTCTAAGGTTGTAAAAGATGATAAATTTGATTTGGATGCGGAAAGAGTATGGAAATCCATGAGTAAGAGAGAATAAGGGATAAAATTGACTCTGGTTGGAAGAAAAAATTTAGAGAGAAAATTGAGTAGGAATGAGATGAGAAAGTTTTAAGGTTAGAGATAGAGTAATTTTGGTAGAAAGAGTGAGAGAAAGTGAGAGGAAAAATATAAAAATAGGTTAAATACCTGCTCATCTGTGCATTTTCAGTAGACCAAAAACTAGATTTCAATCTGCTGAATCCAACAGAAAAATTGTCATTTCTAGTACAATTTTTTAGTAGACCAAAAACTTTTTTGGTCTACCGAGAACTCTATTTTTGTAGTTTTTCAGAAAAAAAAAATTAGTTCAAAAAGATAGAAACGATTAGACCAACAATGAAAACATTGAAAAAATCATCAATTTGAAGAACATGGAATGCAAATCAAATGCCATTAAAATAAGGAAAATTTAATGAAGTTCATTATGATCAATCATGCTAAGTTCTCACCGAATCATGCAAAAAAGATCTTCGCTAAGAGGTTTAATGAAAATATCAGTTAGTTATTTTTCTGTGTAAACAAATTCAAGTATAATATCACTTTTATGTATATGATCACGAAGAAAATGATGTCTATTATCAATATGCTTAGCACATGAATGCAAAATTGGATTTTTGGACAAATTGATATCACTAGTATTATCACATTTAATAGGCACATGATTATAATTTATTCCAAAATCCATTAGTGTTTGATTCATCCATAGAATTTGAGTAGAACAATTACTAGCAAAGCTTTGGTAGAAGAAAGAGCAATAGAATTTTGTTTTTTGCTAACCCAAGACACAAGTGAATAACCAAGATAGTGACAAGTGCCACTTGTGCTCTTGCGGTTGGTTTGACAACCGATAAAGTCTGCATCCGAAAAACTAGTAATGTTAAAATGTGTGCCTTTTAGATACCATAATCTTAGGTTTATAGTGCCATGCAAATATTTTAGAATACGCTTTACTGCACTAAGATATGATTCCTTAGGATTAGATTGAAATTTAGCACATAGGCAAATACTAAACATTATATTCGGTCTACTAGCCATTAGGTAAAGAAGTGATCCGATCATACCTCGATATTTAGTGATATCCATTACTTTACCATTTTCGTCTTTGTCAAGCTTGATTGAAGAGCTCATTGCTATTCTCATTGACTTGGAGTTCTCTATATCGAACTTCTTCAACATATTCTTGATGTATTTTGATTGATTGATGAAAATGTCTTTTTTGCTTTGTTTGATTTGGAATCTGAGAAAGAATTTGAGTTCTCCTGTCATGCTCATTTCAAACTAATTTTGCATACACTTAGAAAATTCTTCACAAAAAGAAATATTAGCAACACCAAATATAATATCATCAATATAAATTTGAACTATAATCATCTCTCACCTTTTTCTTTTTATAAAAAGAGTAGTATCCACTTTTCCCATAGTAAAACTATTTAAAATCAAGAATTTATACAATCCATCATACCAAGCTTTAGGAGCTTATTTTAAGCCATAAAGAGCCTTTTTCAATTCAAAATCATAAAAAATCATGATCCGGATACTTATGATTTTGAAAACCAGGGGCTTGGGCTACATAACATTCATTTGATATAAAATAAAATCTTTATGATATGCAAATGCTAAGAGCATCCTTATGGATCCTAATCTTGCTACCGGTGCAAAGGTTTTTTTTCATAATTGATACCTTCTTCTTGATTGAAACCTTGAGTTACTAATCTAGTTTTGTTTCTCATAATCACCCTATGCCCATCTACTTTATTTCTAAAAAAACATTTAGTTCTAATAACTGATTGATCTTTAGGTCTTGGTAATTCCCATACATCACTCTTTTCAAATTGATTTAATTCTTCTTGCATAGCAAAAATCTATGATTCATCTTTCTCAGCATCTTTAAAACCTTTTGGTTTAATTTGAGAGATAAAAGTTATATTATTGCAAATATTTCTAGGTGATGCTCTAATCTTCACTCCTTATAAGGGGTCACCTAGAATTTGATCTTTAGGATGAGCATAATTGAATTTTAAATCTTGAGAAAGAGAGAGAGAGTATTACCATATTCACTTTCCTTTTCTTTCTTAAGATCTTGTTATAGTTGGATGTCCTTCTCTCTATTTATTTTCTCATTGATACGTGGCTCATTTAAGCTTGGTTTCATACCTATAACATTATCATCATCATCATCTATTTTTCACTCCTCAGGGAGAGTGTTAGACTCAGTTAAAATAATATGCATAGATTCTTCTCCTACAAATGTTCTTCTATTGAAAATTCTATAAGCCTTACTAGTAGTAGAATATCCAAAAAAAATATCAACATCATATTTTGAATCAAATTTTCTCAAATTATCTTTAGTATTCAAAATAAAAGATTTACAACTAAAAACTTTAAAATAGTCAATGCTGGGTTTTCTACTTTTCCAAATCTTATAAGGTGTCTTGTTCAAAATTGGCCTTATCATAACTTTATTCGCAATATGACAAAAAGTGCTTACCTCTTGGGCCCAAAAATATCAATTTTCATTTAGCATACTTCTTACCATTTCTTGTAGGACTTTATGTTGGGATTTTTGCCCGAAAAAGTAGATTTCCAATTTTACCCTTTTAAGTATAAACAACTTTCTCTTATATGCAATTATGATATTTGCTAGATTAAACTATCTTAGTTGAATAGTTTATTCGTCTGAAAAAGATTCCATGACTTTATATGTGTATAAAAAAACAAATATGATTAAGTGCTAATTATGGGGAGACTTGTTTCTTTATCTAAGTCTAAATGAAGAAGTTTACAATCTATAAATAAAGATGGAATACTTTATTTACTATAGGTATAGTGTTTGTCTATCTCAACGGAAATGATGTATCTCAAATCATTGGAGTATCTGACTTCTGATAGAAATACTAATACAACATAAACAAGTTATGTGTATTGAACTGGACTAGGTAATATAAAGAATTGGAGTACCGTAACTCAATTCTTATATTATCACAAACTAACTCTTAGCATATAGATCTTAATCCTTGATGTTTGACTGGACTTGCTTTCATGGGTTATAGCTTTCTAATTTGTTAAAAGACTAATCTCTATGAAATTAGAGATGAACTCTAGCATATTGGAGGTTATAATTTATGAATTGATGGGAACACCAAATAGTTAAGGACACTGTATATTAATGTCACTTTATGTTTTTTCAAGATTCATGGAATAATTAAATCTAAGATCTTAGTATTCAGTTTGTGAATTGGTTGATAATTTTTTCTAAATAGCCATTGAGAACAAAATTATCGACAATATTATTCTTTGATAGAAAGATGGTAACTTAAAGGTAAATAGGTGTTGGAGGGGTATTATGATAATTTCACCTATCCAACTACGGCATTGTATAGAGATTCTATATGTAGTATAGAATATGCTAGATGGATCGGTTAATCAAGGTTAGTTGATTAAATCTCTACAAAAGGCATGACATTTAATCTAAGAGTGCAGTATTGTGCCTTTAGTGGAGTGTCCCCTTTACTAATAATATTTATATAAATACCATAATAAGAGTTATTATGTATTTATCATATTATTGGAGTTTAGATTATTTGGATCCATTAAGTCCCTTGTCTAGCTCAATTAAGCTCATTAATTGGTTGGTGGTATTTGTGAAATTAGTTTCATGAAACTGTGTAAAATAATAATTCTACACAGAAGTTGGTATTTTTATAAATAAGTTTCATGAGTTGGACATATTTATAAAAAAAAATGCACCCAAAGCCCAAATTGGAGAACAATCTCAATCCTAATTGGATTAGGGTTAGTAGTTTTGGGTCCCATATATATAAGATATAAGAGAGAAAAAACTATATAGTAACTCTTAGAGAGTCACACGCATAAGGCACAGAGAGAGAGGAGAATTCAGCCAGCCTAGGCTAAGTAAGAGAGAAAAGGTTTCCTATCATCTCACAGTTCCATCTCACATCCCAGTATTCCATAGGATCAAGAAGCTGTTCTTAATCGTTCTCCTACACAAGTTTCAACTTGGTGCCCACCTAATTCATCAATCAAAAGTAAGAGCATAGACAAGAAGATCTAGGGTTAGAGGTTTGATCACCATCAACAAGGAGATTAAGGTGGAACACGCACAAGAGGTAAACCTAATCTTATCTCTAGAGATTTTATATCTAGATTTGATTTATGTTATACATGATCCTGTATATGATGCATGTGTGTTATATGGTTATGAAAAATTGTTTTCATGTAAAAATTTTAAAACCTAAATCTGCTAATTTTTCCGCTGCGTTCATGATATGATCATGTATTTTCCATATCTACATGCTTGATTTTCCTAAGTGTTAGGTCAATTTTTCCTACACTTTATTATTTCTTTCTACTATTCCATTTTGTTGTAGAGTTCTATGAGCTGAAAAATTATGATCAAAACTATTTTTCTAGCAAAAAAATTCCATTTTATCATTTTCAAATTCACCACTATGATCCCTTCTAATGGATGTGATGGTATAGCCTTTTTATTTTGTATATTTTTACAGAAAATAGTAAGAATATTTAAAACATCATTCATATGAGCAATAAATAGAACCTAAATTAATCTTAAAAAATCATTAACTATCACAAAAGCATAGTGTTTTTTTACCAAGACTAGCTACTTTGATGGTCCAAATAAATCCATATAAAGTAGTTGCAAGGGTCTAGAAGTAATAATAGTATTTTTGGATTTGAAAGAACTTCTTACTTTTTTTCCAAATTGACATGTATCACAAACCTTGTCTTTTTCAAAAATTAAACTAGGTAAACCACTTACAAGGATTTCTTTGAAAGTTTAGAAATAGTATTTATACTAGCATGCCCAAGTCTTCTATGTCAAAGACAAGAATCATCTTTTAAAACCGAAAAACATTTATTTTGCTTAAAATATTTTTCAATATCAATGGTATATACATTATCTTTTCTTTCTCCTTCAAAAATGATTTCTTTTGAACAAGTATCCTCAATTAAACACTTGGACAACTCAAAAATAACTCGATAACCTTTAGCACAGAGTTGACTTATACTAAGTAAATTATGTTTAAGACTATCAACAAGTAAAATTTTTTCTATAACAGATGAGGAAGTAGTACCAATATTACCTATATCTAAGATTTTGCCTTTGGCATTGTCTCCAAACATATCATGTCCTCCACTTCTTTTTGTGAATGATGAGAGTAAAGAGTAGTCTCCGATCATGTGTTTGGAGCAACCACTATCCAATAACCAAAAGTTCTTCTTCTTTTGTACATACAACTAAGAATTAAACTTTGATTTTTGGTACCCATACTAATTTGGGTCCTTGAGTATTAGTTCTAGATTTTTTTGGTACCTAAGCTAGTTTTCGACCAAAACACGCATTTTTCTTTACAAAACATGAAAAATTAGTGTGTCTATCTTGATTACAATAAGTGCAGATGTACTTTGTATCGCTTGTACTAGCTTTAACGAAATAGGTTTTGAAGTATTTTTATTTTATGGAAGATTTATACCCAACACCTCCTTTGTCAAAAACATAATTTTTCCCCACAAGTATCATGTCAAAGTTTTTGTTTCCATTTGTAAATTTTTGGACAATTTTAGTTAAGCTGAAAACCTTGTCATATAAGGAAGTATTTTCTTTTGAGAAAATATCACAACTACTACAAGGTAATTTTACTTCCTTTTCTTTTAAAAACTCTTCAACTATTTTTGACAGACTAAAAATTTCCTTTATGAGAGCATTGTTCTTGAAAATGAGTTTTTTTTATAGTTTTTCTATAAATCATTGAAATCACTCAATAAACTCTTATATGATAAATCACAATTATCATTGTTTTCACTACTAGTATCATTATCATCAAGAAGTTCAATTTTAGGTTTAAAGAAGCTTACCTCATTTTCTATTGTCATCAAACACATGTTGGCAATTTCTTCTTTTTCTTCTTCACCACTATCAACCCAAGTTGCCTTTATTGCCTTTTTCTTCATTTTTCTTCTTATGGAACATTCGTTCTTCATGTGTCCCAATTTTTTGCATTCAAAGTAAGTGATGAGATCATCCTTTACTTTCTTTTCTCGATAGTCATTACCTTTGGTATTCTTCTTGAAGTTCTTCTTTTTGAAGTTCAAATACTTCTCGTACCTTTTAGTAAGTAGGGCAATGTCTTCCAATTCACTATCCGTAAATTCTTCTTCATCCTCATTGCTTTCTTGCATGATAGCTTTAAGAGCAATTCCTTTCTTTTTCTTTTCCTCTCCTTCATCTTCATTTGTTTCCTTCATAAGGATTTCATGAGTCATGAGGGATCCCATAAGTTCTTCAAGAGGAAGTTTGCTAAGATCTTTTGCTTTTTGAATAGCTACCACCTTACTTCTATATGCTCGAGGAAGACTTGTAAGGATTTTGCTCACCAACTCACCATTTGGAAAGATTTTTCCTAAAGTACCAAGAGAGTTAATAATAATAGTGAATTTAGTAATCATTTGAGAAATCGATTCATCTTTTTCCATTTTGAATAACTCATAGTTTCTAGTAAAAATATTAACTCTAGTTTCTTTCATACAGCTCGTTTCTTGATAAGATACTTCTAACATGTTCCATAGTTCATGAACAACTCTAGCTTTCTTAGCATTGTTATATATATTTCTACCTAAACCAAATATAAGAATATTTCTAGCTCTTTCATTTTTGATAAAAATGATTTTATCCTTTTCATCATATTCCTCTATGTCTTGTTCTACTTCTCTTCCATCAATAATTTTTGTTATTTTCAATGAACCTTTAGTAATAATATACCATAAATCAAAATCAATAGGTCTAAGATAAGCGTCCATCCAGTTTCTACAATAATTAAAATCATTTCTATTGAAAAATGGTGATTTAGAAGGTGACAACCCTCATATTGAAAAGAAAAGTTGTTTAGGCTAGCCATATCAAAAATGGTTAAGTTTTAAAAATTTGAGCACTAAGTTCTGATACTAATTGTTACCCTAAGAATGGAGTGAATTAGATTTTAAAAACTTTTGTAAACTTTTCAAAATAAGCAAGTAAATTATGAAAGTAATAATAATATCAAGTAAAAATAGCTAAATAGCATGCACGAGCTCAAGTAAATAAATTAAAGAGATAGGAATAGAGAAAAGCAAACACTATTTTTATGAGGTTCAATAAACATGATGGTTTTTCTATGTTACTAGCTCTTGGTAACATGTTTTGAGCTTTCTACTAGTGGATCAAGAGAATGGGCTTGACTGACCCATGTACACAACAAGTGATTTCTCTTTAGGCATACTCACGCCTTTACAATAGCTTTGAATCTTGCTCTATCATGTCTAACTCGAATTATTTCGACTTCGGTGTCAATCTCACCTAAATCAAATTGTTTATGAATCCAATGTCAACCTCATCTCACGATTACAATTTAGTTTTTATTGAATCACTCAACTAAAATTTCTCTAATAAAGATTATTGATACAAGATAAACTTAGAGAGAATAAATATGAACATAAGATATGATCTAGTTTGGCACAAGTTATTTTGTGAAAAAATAGATTTGAAAATTTGAATCTCAAAAATTGATTTGAATAACTTGAATATATGATATGTGCAATATAAAGATGTTCAAAGATTGTATCAAGTGTTAGAAAAACTTCTATTTATAGACTTGAATGAAAACTAGCTATTTTAAACCATTTGATAGACATTCTGTCATTTTTAGTAGACTGAAAGTTCGATCGATCAAAAATACTAGCCATTAAAAGTACTGTTCGAATGGTCAAATTTGAAAATCTGTTAAAAATTCAGCAAGAAATTAGTAGTCCAAAAAACTAGGAATCGGTCTGCTGAAAATACTAAAGAGTATGTTTTGATTTTATTTCATGTTTTTTTTTATTCTTTTTAAAATTGTGACTTCTTAAATTGATTTTTATGAAAAATGGATATTATAGAAATTCATAAATTAGTTTAAAAACTTGTGTCAAATAAATTTCATACTTTAATTGAAAATAAACTAGTTTGACTGTATTGATTTGAAAATTTCCTATTTTATGATAAATTTGAGCCATTAAGATCATATTATATGTAAACAAATATTCAAGTATAAGAATTACGTTATTAACCTTTGTTAGTCTAAGTCTTGTATTCTTGAAATTTGTCTTCAAGCTCTTCTCCATAATCTATTTTGAATGTCTTATGATCCTTTCAATTTAGATTGCTACACACTTAAGTAGATTTTTAGTTCTTAATCATATGTTTGTTAGCCTCAAAATATGAGTATAAGAGTGATGATACAAAGTATGAATCAATAAAATTACCATAGTACTCCTCCAACACATATTTACCTTTAAGTTACCATTTTTCTATCAAAGAATAATGTTATCAATAATTTTGTTCTTAATGACCATTTAGACAAAATTATCAACCAATTCATTAAGTGAATACTAAGATCTTAGATTTAATTATTCCATGAATCTTGGAAGACCCTAAAGTGGTATTAATATATAATGTCCTTAACTATTTGGTATTTTCGTTAATTCATAAGTCATAACCTCTAATATACTAGAGTTTACCTCTAATTTCACAAAGGCTAATCTTTTAATAAATCAAAAGGAAACAAGCTATGAAAGTAAGTCTAGTCAAATATCAAGGATTAAGATCTAGATGTTAAGAGCTAGTATATAGTAATACTAAAAATTGAGTTACAGTTCTCAAATCCTTTATATTACCTGGTCTAATTCAATATATATAACTTACTTATGTTGTACTAGTGTTTCTATCAGAAGTCACACATCATTCCCATTAAGATAGATAAACACTATAACTTTTGGTAAATATAGTATTCTATCTTTATTTACGAATTGTGAACTAGTTAATTTAGACTTAGATAAAGAAACAAGTCTCTCCATAATTAACACTTAATCATGTTTATTTTTTCATATACAAATAAAGTCATAGAATCTTTTTCAGATAAATAAACTATTCAATTGAGATAGTTTAATTTAGTAAATATCATAATTGCATATAAAAAAAAATTATTTACAGTAAAAGGGTAAAATTAGAAATCTGCTTTTAAGGGCAAATATCCCAACAGATATTGTATGTCATGTGTGTGTGTATCGAAGTTTTATTTCGATTTGGATTGTTAAGACTACATTATGTTATGTGCATGTAGAAACTAAATTTCTATTTTGGTTTGCACTGTTGACATTATGTTATGTTATATCTGTATTAAAACTTAAGTTCTATGTTGGTTTAAATTTTTTAGACTATATTATGTTATGTGTTGGAGACTTAAGACTATAATTTTGGTTCGTTTGCTTATCTACTTATAGTTCTAGTTTATTGGTTCTACTGAGAATGTAAATTAGGTTATTAATAAAGAATAAGAAAGGAATATTTTAGGAATATTATAATAATAATAATTATTAAATTAGACTTTATTTAATTATTAAGTTTATTTTAATTTTGAGTAATTAGTTTTAGGTTTCTCGTTTCTATCAGTTTCCAGAATAGTCTAGTTTCCTAGCAGAGTCCAATTACCTATATATAGATAGGCTAAACTTTGTAATTGTTTTTCCGATTATGAATGAATATTGAGTGATTATTGATAAGTCTATTTAATACTTATGTTTACTATCTTTTTGAGCATAAGAATTACTCGTCTTTGAGTACTTTTTATGTGTTTTGTTGTTTTTGATGGATAATTCAGGTGAGAAGTCATTGAGAGGAGAATTCCGACTTTTCAACTGAAACCGAGTCCAAATCAAAGAAATTTCGATCATTCGCGAGCAATATTTCAACAGTGTATAGCAGCACCAATAATATAGAAGGAACTGGACAGAACTGGGCATTGCAGCACCAAGATGGTGCCGAGGTACCACTCTACGGTGCTACAGTGCTGTGAGATAAACAACATGGCACTGTGGTACTAAATTTGGCGACATAGTGCCACAAAGCGTGGACATATTGTAGGATTCCTGGATCATGGCCGGTTTTATCTCAACTATTTAACCTCTCTTTGGCTTAGCTAAAGGAGAAGATGGTAGGACAATAGTAACCAGTTTTAGAGAGGTTTTGGAGGAGAAAGGACAAGCAGCAGGGGGATTCAAGAAGAGACCAGCAGATTGAACGAGCTTCAAAGAGTTTTTCTTTATCTTTCCTCTATTTCTTCCTTTAGTTTTCTACTATGAACATGTATAAGCTTTATCAGCTCTGTTGTATTCCTCTTGATATAATTATGAACTAAACTCTTTCTCTAGGAATGTAATCAAACTTCTAATATAATTCAATTACTTTATTTTCCTCATTCACTCTTGATATCCATTCATGAATTAATTATTCTATCTTGTGCTTAATGCCTCTATTTATTTGGCCGGTAAATTGATTGTTGTGTGAAATCTATATGAACTTGGGAAGAGAAATATAGGTTTAGACATAAATAGAATAACATAAGATCACCTAGTATAGGATGAGTTTGCATAGGATAAGAATATACCTATATAACTTTTACAACCTTGTGTGAGAATTACCTATCATAATGAATCTAGTCATTGTATGTTTGGAGTAACATTAACTTGTCAAGATATTTTCACTCATATCTTGGAAAGAAGCTTATGAATACATTAGGATTCTGGTTGTCAATTCTAAATGGATAGTTAAGAAAAACTAGTAGTTGAAGAAGTTAAAGGGTAGATTGTATCCTTAGGTTCCTTATTATTACTCATAGAACAAATCGTGGTTTCTTAGTTTCATTATCTATTCTTTCCATTTACATTGTTATTTACATTTTGATTCTAGCATAAAGCCATCAAATATTATTGTTTGGATAAATTAGAAGCTAGTTTTGGTTAGTACTTAATATTTGTAAATCATGTACTCCTCATGGGATCGATATTCTCTTACTCCATATTACTTGTTGCGACCTGTATATTTGCAGTTGTGTGTTAGAAATAACCTAATAACTATTGAGTTTTCTTCCTTATGATTCTTCTTCTTTCTGAGTTCTTATCTTGATTTTCTATTGCTTTTTTATCCATTTATTATTTCTGCCTAAATTCTATTACTCTTCTTCCTATTCTCTTTATAAATTCTCATCTTATCCTACATCAATTGATATCACAGCTTTGTTCAACTTCCTTTGCCTAAATTATTTTTTTTTCTCTACCGAAATCTCCTAAAAATAATTCTTTTATTCTAGTTTTATTTAAGAGCTTCTCTATAAAAAAAAAAAAAGCTCTTCTATGTTCGCTCTTTTTCATACTTGATTAATGATATATAACTATTCAAAAATTTGCTCTCTAATATTCTCATTCTCTTTCTATAGTTCTTCATCTTCTTCTTTAAATTCTTCTCTTCTTCTTCCTAAATTCCCTAAGTGCGACAAAATTACCCATAATTGTGAAGAAATACTACTTATCTTGGAAAATTAAGAGAATTAAACAGTAGCAAATATGACTCTTTTAAACAATTTGTTAATGAGAGATGTTGTGAAGCCTATAGTTGCACCAACTATAGAACAAAATTTAACTCTCGTTGAGCCGATTATTGCATCTCAATAAAGAGAACTTATTCCTATGTCCATTGTTCCTAGTCCACTTACACATCAACTTCTAAAACTTAGATCAAATGCATGTATATTTGATTTTCTAATATGACTATTTGACTAATTTTAAATTTGAGGAAATTTTTTGAAAGCAAAGTGTTCAAACACCTACTATAATCCAATGAGAATATAACAAGGGTAAAGAGTCTAGATCCTACATCATCATCACGCATCAAAACTGGCACTTTTCGATTTTAACTCACCATAATCGAGTTCTCAAATCTCGAGAGATTGATGAAGAATAAGAAAGGAGTATTTTAGGAAATATTATAATAATAATTAGATTTATTTTAATTTTGAGTAACTAATTTTAAGTTTTTTGTTTCTATCAGTTTCTAGAATATATCTAGTTTCATAGTTGTGTCCAATTACCTAATAGTAAATAAGCTTAGTTGTGTAATTTTTTTTTAAAATTATGAATGAATATTGAGTGATTATTGAATTTTCTCTCTTAATAACTTTTCTTATCGTTCGAGTTCATATCTTAATTCAAATCTTAATTCTCTATTACTTTTCTAATAATTAATTATTTTTTCTTAAATTCTATCACTATTTGTTTTTTTATTTATTCTCTTTCTAAATTTTCCTCCTAATAATATATCTTTTTTATGACACTAGAATAATAACACTTTATAAAAAGTGTAACATTGGCTTATTTAAAATAAGCAAAAATTTGAGCACGGGAGGGAGAGGAAAACATTTTCCCGTAAAAAGAAAAGAGGAAAAAACATTTTTTCTTCTTTTTCTATGGTCTCATTCTTTTTCTTCTTTTTCTCTCTCTTACTAAACCGCAAATTTCTGAGCTCTGTCAATTCGATGGCATTGCCAAAATTCATTGAGGTTTGTTCTTCAATCCTAAGTCTCTCTCTAATTCAACCATAAATTTCCTTGGTTTAGCCCTAAATCTCTCCATGCCTCTCTCTCATATGGCTCTGTTTCAGATTTTGTTCTCTCTATTTGGGATTAGATGAAGGAGAAAGGAAATCCAAAGAAGATTTTGTAGCTATCTCTGTTTTTTCCCTTTTTGGTTTGCTCTCTATTTTCTTGCATCTTTATTTTCAATTTTTCATATGATTCTTGGGTTTTTTACTTTTAGTTTTGCATATCCCCTAATTATTATTTATATTATGGGATTTATCATATTCTGGTGGGATTTTTTGGACTTTTTCTTCTAAATTATTATTTTATTTTTTAGGTTCATAGCATTCTCGTGTTGTACATTGGTTGTTTTCTGGGTTATTACTTCTCGAGGACTGTGCGGACGATGAGCTTATTAGTATCGTTTCGAGCTTAAACGACAATCCATCTTCACATGGGATAATTGTTCAACATCCTCTGCCATAGGTAGTTTCCACAACAGTTGAGTCTTTGCTTTCTTTTTTTAATATATTGTCTAGGTGTTTATGCAATCGCTTAAACGAAACAAAGTGTTATATTTGGTATTATTTGCTTTTCGTTTGATTTTAAGTTCTTATCTTGGTGTTATTACATAATTCAAAGAAAACTCGCATTTAAACTTTGATTTTTGTGCATTTTTTGTAATAAAGATTGTTTAAAACACATGAATGTGAACGTACCTATAAGTCATAGCTAGAGGTGGCAAAACAAGACAAGTCAAACAGGCTAGCCTGTGGCCTATCATTGTAGCTCGTAGTTCAGCCCATATTAGAACGGACTCGGGTTCGGCCCGACCTTAGGGGTAAGACTAGCTAAGCCTATATATCTAGGCCCATCAATCTAGTCCGCAAGAGCTGATTTGTCAAAAAATATGTTAGCTCAATATTAACTAACTCAAAAGAAGCAGTGAATTGAGTTTTAAAAACTTTCACAAATTTTTCTTGAAGAGCAAGTAAATTAAGCAAATAAAGATAATAACAAGTACAAATAGCTTAATTGTATGCACAAGTTCAAGACAAATTTAAATACAAAAATTTTTCCAATATTTATAAATATACATTTCCTCACTTTTTTTTCACTTTCAAATTTCAATTTGATTCTAAATAATTTTCTTAAGGTATTTGTTTTAAACTTTTTTATCAACTATTCAACTTATATACTTTTAGCATATTCAATTATTTTAAATTTTTATCTATAGAAAAAAAAATGACTTTTTTTTTTTTCAAAAATATTATTTTTAAATTTCTAATATTTTTAACTAATTATATAAATAATATCTTATTTTTTAAGATTTTTTTAATTTGGGCTAAGCATGGGCCAGCTCATTTTAGCCCATTCCGAGTTGAGCCCAACCTACATAGGAGCCCAAGCCGGCCTATGAACTGACCTGGTCCAGTCCGCTTTCTTAGACGGCCTGACCCGTTTTTTCTCCCAAGCCTGCTTTGAGCGTGCTGAGCTACTGACCCATTTTACCACCTATAGCCATAGTTTATTAGTGATCTATTTCAAATTTACAATCTTTAATTAAATTTAAGAGATGAATATCTAGTTACTGTAAATAGTACTTCCTTTTTGAAAAACATGTGTAAATTATTCTTTTTGTGTAGTTCTTCGAGTCTAAACCATCAGATTCTAGTTTAGGTTAGTCCCGGACCACGAAAAGATATATGTACTACTAAAAATGCGGTACAAACTAGCTAACACTTGAAATCAAAGTTTTGTCAATCAATTATTTTCAAAGGTTTGGAAAAGAACATGTGTATGCATATATATATATATATATATATATACATAAATTGATATCATCATGCATATAAGTACATAATTTGATTTCATCTGAGCTAACTATATTGAAATTAATTGTCACTAAATAAAATGTGAACAAAAAATTTTCACTAATTAAAAGATTCCTTTGGAATGGGTTGAACCATTGTTAACTTCAGAAAACACATTTATAGTTATATGTGTGTGTAAATGATAATTGAAAGAACTTGGTCGTTACGATCCAAATCCCAAGATAGTAGCAGAAGGAGAATTTCACTAGAATTAGAAATTTCTTAGTTTATATATATATATATATATATATATATATATATATATACTTAAAAAGTTAAAAAAAAAAATTTTAAACGGCACGATTAAAAAAAGTATTTTGAATTACAACCAATGAACTTATCCTACAGCTCATAGTCACTAATAAACACAGACAAAAAAATTATTAGAGAAACAAAATTTTAAGTAGTTCATTGAGCATCATCATTCACACCTCAACAATCAATCTAGAAGGACATATATAATTTATAAACATATTCAAAGTATCACACTTAATATGAATACTAGTAATATCTATTTATTTAACAAGACTTAAACACAAATCTTAAATTCACACTCTTAGCATTAACAAGTCACAAACTACAAGTAAAAGATAGCTTCTTATCCCGCTTATTGATCGTCAATATTACACTGGACACCACTTGTGGAGAAAGTAGGGAGGGTAAGCATAAATGCCCAGTAGGTTATCCAATTTCCCTTTTCGGGAAAGTCTTTTTATAATTCTTAAAACACCTGCATGGTTAGTAGTACTAGAAAGTATTTTTATAAATATTAAGGAATTAAACTATTTACAGAAAACTATGCTAAAAACCAAAACTAGATATCCATGTCAAAACATATAAAAGTCTTAATAAAATAAGCATAATGCACATCATATAAATCAATACATCACATGAGCTCTCATCCTCTAATCACGAATAGAGCAACTTATATTATAAGTATTGAGTGCTCCCTACCTGACATCTATCTTTAGAAACCAGAGGGACACTCATGTGTCTAATCCTACCGAATGCCTATGCCTATAGAATGCCTATCCTACCGAATAATAGAGATAGTCAGAAAACAAATCCCGCGTGGGTTTACAGGCTTTCACTGAAGGTGAGTATACTAGTCTACCTACTACAACACCGTGAAGCCTAAGACGACTCTCATGCATGATCATATGAAATGTGCAATATATGGAATCTCAAACAACTATGCAGTGCTTTAACATTCTAGACATGTTCTGATTTTTAATTAAAAATCCATTTTGTACTTAAAAATCCAAAAGTACAATTTCAATGGTTTTATCAAATTCCAAATATAAAAACTTGTAGAATATTATATTAAAAAATATCTAAAGCAGTCCACAATATTTCACAAATTCATAGTTCATTAAAATAACTACTCAAATAATTCAATTTAATAAATTTACGAAATTTTATTTTTCAGAAAAAATTTAAATTTAATGAAAATAATAGAAAACAAGGAAATTGAATCCTCTACCTTGAGATAGTAGTTATGCCGAGCTAATGACGCTAGAAATAGTCTCAATTGATCACCTGGTTGTTCAGACAGTCGTTTTCGAATCTCGTCACCTTCACTTGAAAAGTTGACTTTTCAAACGGAGTCTCGGATTGAGAAACAGAGGTCATCACTGAATTTAGAACACCCAAAAATGTTGGGCTAGATATAGAGTTCGTCGAAAACGGGTCCCGATGCGGGACCGGCCGTGGCATGCAAAACGGTGCAATTCATGAGCTATTTTCTCGATTTTCATGCTACTTCAGAAAATAATGGTATTTTGTATCAAAATTTATGTCCCAATCTCACTGAGTCTAAATTAGAAGTCAGAACTCAGTTTGGAGGTCCCAAGCATTAAATGGGCTCAAAAATCTAAAAATTATATAAATACCACATTTGGAAAATAATTAGAAAAATGCCACATTTTCATTTCGATAATTAATGATCTTCCAGTTACCGTTTCAACACTTCAAAATCATGTAATTTCATGTTTCAAACTCCTCTTTCACTTGATAAAATTTTCTCGAGATAAATAACTCAATTCTGAAATAATTACAAAAATACTATAAATTTTAATATTATAAAATTACTACAGTAGTCAACTTCTCACCAGAGCCGAGTTAGAGGCTGAGAGTTGTCGGAAATGAAAGCTGGAGTTAAGATGAGTTCAACGGTGCTGGAGTTGACAGTGAGCAAAAATCCGATCGATAGGCGGAAGCTTCAGACGGCTTTTTCTCCAACAAGGACGGCGAAACTGGACGGCGATTAGAGGCATGGCTTTGTCAGCGTCTTCCAGTCACGGCGGACGGGCGCGTCAGGCACGACAGTGGCTGGTGGCTCGGTGAATGACCAGTGACAATGGAGAGGATTCGGGGTACCTCCTCGGAGAAGAAATAAAAAAATGGAGGTTTATATGTAATTTTCGGAAACTATAGTAGTGGGACACGTGGCGTAATCTGGTTTGACCAAAAAAGTTTCTGAAATTCCACTTTGGCCACAAATTTTAAAAAGATTCTTTCACTTTAGTCCCTCCTTAATTATACTTTTGTCGTTGGTTTGTAATTTCTTTTTCACTTTTGCCCCCAAATGTACCTAGACTTTATTTTGTCTAGGTTCAACACCAATTATTTAATTTAAAATAATTCAAAAATTTAGAATTACCAAAGTTCCCTTGAATTAAAAATTCTTAATTACCCTTACAAAATTTAGGATTTTACATCTTCTCCCCTTTAAAAGAATTTCGTCCCGAAATTCGGATACAATGGTTAAAGTACAACTTCAAGTTAGAAATTAAACAGATGAGGATATTTTTCATACACTTCTACTTCAAGCTCCCAAATGGCTTCGTCTTCCTTATGGTGTTGCCAATGAATCTTGACAAGTGGTATTTGCCTATTTTGAAGCACTTTGAGCTCTCTCTCCAGGATTCGAACTGGTTGTTCCTCATATGTTATATCCTCCTGTAATGGCACTTCCATATACTAAATAACATGCAATGGATCAGATACATACTTTCTGAGCATCGAGACATGAAAAACATTGTGCACTCGGCCCAATTGTGATGGCAATTCCAAGCGATACGCTACGGGCCCAATTCTAGAAGTAATCTCAAATGGTCCAATATATCTTGGAGCCAATTTGCCTTTAAGCACAAATCTAGTGATCACATGCCTTGGAGTCACTTTCAAGAATGCTTGATCACCAACTTCGAACTCTACTTCACGTTTCTTCGAGTTCGCATAGCTTTTTTGTCGACTCTGCATGACTTTAAGTCTTTGTCGAATCTTATTAATTTTCTCAGTGGTCTCTTGTATTAGTTCTGGCCTAAGAATGACGTGTTCCTTAGCATCAACCTAACACAAAGGTGATCTACATGGTCTCTCATATAATACCTCATATGGAGCCATGCTAAGACTGGTTTGGTAGGTATTGTTATAAGAAAACTCCACGAATGATAGATGATCATCCCAGCTTCCACCAAAATCCAATACACAAGAATAAGGCATGTCTTCTAGAATCTAAATAGTCCTCTTAGATTGGTCATCTGTCTGAGGATGGTGAGTAGTACTGAGATTTAGTTCTATTCCTAAAGCTCTCTACAAAGCTTTCCAGAACTTACAAGTAAATCTTGGGTCTCTGTCCGAAACTATGCTTGATGGCACTCCATGTAATCGAACAATATTGTTAATGTAGAGACGACTAAGCTTATTGAGTGAAAAATCAGATCTGATCGGTATAAAATGAACAGTTTTCGTCATACGATCAACAATCACCTAAACTGCATCATTCTTTCTTCGAGTCGTAGGCAAATCCATTACAAAGTCCATGGTGATTTTATCCCACTTCCACTCTAGTATGGGTAAAGGCTATAATATTCCAACTGGTCTCTAGTGTTCAGCTTTAACTTGCTGACATGTCATGTACATAGCCACAAAAGTAGCTACGTCATGTTTCATACCTTTCCACCAATACTGTCTCTTCAGGTTATGATACATCTTTGTGCTACCAGGATGTACTACGAACTTGGACTTATGAGCTTCAGTGAGAATGGTCTCTCTAAGATGAGGATTATTACTACTGCTAGCTTGCTTTTTAAAAGCACAAATCCTTCTCTATTTGTACTCTAACCTTCTAATTGTTCACCACTTTCGAGTTGATTCTAGATCGTTCTCACCTCTTAGTCTTGTCATTGACTTTGCTGCACATTTTGGAGAAGCACAGGTATGGCAACAACATTATTGAGGTAAGCAGTATTTTCAGACTTGAGGCACTGCAAGTTATAATCTCTAATTGCTAATGAGTTCTTCCAATCTTGAAAAATAAGTGCTGCTAATGAGCTAAGCGGTTTTCTACTCAAGACATTAGCTACAACATTAGCCTTGGCGAGATAGTATTGTAGTTCGAAGTCATAATCTTCCATATACTCAACCTATCTTTGTTGCCTCAAATTCAGATCCCGTTAGATGAAGAGATATTTTAAACTCTTATGGTCAGAGAATATTTCAAATTTCACACCATACAGATAACACCTCCAAATTTTGAGTGCGAAAATTATTGTTGCAAGCTCCAGGTCATGGGTAGAATAGTTCCTCTCATGTGGTTTCAAGTGACGAGAAGTATACGCTACAACTCGACCATTTTGTATCAGAACACATCCTAATCTCATTTTAGAAGCATCGGTATACACCATATAAGGTTCATTACTCTCAAGAACTGTAAGAATAGGTGCAGTTGTCAAACTATGCTTCAATTTTCTGAAAGCTTCTTCACAATCACTATCCCAAATGAACTTGATATCCTTCCTTGTCAACCTTGTTAATGGTAATGCAACCCTTGAGAAATTCTGAACAATACGACGACAATAGCCTGCTAAACTGAGGAAACTTCGTATTTCTGTCATATTCTTTAGACTTTCCCACTTTAGAACAGCTTCTATCTTAGTAGGATCGACTGAGATACCTTCTTGAGAAATTACATACCCCAAGAATTTAACTTCTAACATCCAGAAGTCACATTTTGATCTTTTGGCATATCATTGTTGACTTCTCAAAACTTCAAGCACTATCCTCAAATGTTCGGCATGATCTTCCTGAGTCTTGGAATACAACAAGATATTATTAATAAAAACAACCACAAAACGATCCAAGTATAGCCTAAAAATCCGATTCATAAGGTCCACAAAAGCTACAGGTGTATTTGTCAAACCAAAAGGCATTACCAGAAACTCAAAGTGACCATAACGAGTTCTGAATGCTGTTTTTGGTATATCTTCCTCTTATCTTCAACTGGTGATAACCTGACCTCAAGTTAAACTTAGAGAAAAATCTTGATCTACTAAGTTGATCAAACAGCCCGTCAATCTTTGGCAAAGGATACTTGTTCTTTATTGTCAATTGATTTAACTTCCTATAATCCACACATAGCCTTAAACTACTGTTAACTTTCTTGGCAAACAAAACAGAAGCACCCCAAGGAGAAGTACTACTCCGAATGAAACCCTTGGATATCAAATCATCAAATTGTTCCCTTAATTCAATCATCTCTGCAGGAGCCATGTGTTAGGCTGGAATAGAAACTGGCTGAGTTCCAGGAACAAGGTTAATACAGAACTCGATCTCCCTATCTAATGGTAGCCCTGGTAAATCCTCTGGAAATACCTCTAGATATTCACTCACTACTGGAATCCATAGGTCTTGATCATTAGTTCTCACTTCACCATCAATGGCAAACAAGTTCCCATAACACTTTAATTTTTTCCTACCACCCAAACTAGCTTTTAGAATAGGACTTGGTTTCAATGAATTCATTCGGGCTTGATATATTACAGGCTGCCCCTCATCCAGAAAAAGAGTCACTCATTTATCATAACAATCGACAATAACTCGATACTTGGATAACTAATCTATATCGAGTATTACATCATAATGTTTCATTGGTAATACAATTAAATCAGCAAGTAATTTTTTACCATCAATCACCA
The DNA here is from genome assembly GCA_002914805.1 of Parasponia andersonii. Classification (NCBI taxonomy): domain Eukaryota; kingdom Viridiplantae; phylum Streptophyta; class Magnoliopsida; order Rosales; family Cannabaceae; genus Trema; species Trema andersonii. Next base: position 627,880 of record JXTB01000165.1, read on the forward strand.
CACAACAAGATTTACACATACTAGACACATCAGTTACACCACACAAAGGTATTCCCAAAGTCAAGGCATAATCTAACTCAGACAATTCTAACCCCAAAAGTTGAACAAACAACAAGGATATGAATGAATGAGATGTACCAGTGTCAAACAAAATACGTGCCCAAGAATATAAAAAAAGAATCATACCGTTAACAACACATCAGCCAGTATGTTCATTGGTACCATCTATTCCAGAAATTGCATAAGTTTGGCTAGTGACTTTTCCTTTTCCTTTATTACCTTTTCCTTGTCCAAGATAACTGCTGCTAGATCCTAGACCACTGCTACCATATCCATGCCCTCCTTGACTCCCTAAAGCCTGAGGAGTCTGGAAATTCTGAGTATAACTCTAGGAGTGGTACTGGTGCTGGTAAGGTGGTGGAGATGAAAAAGCTTTGAAACATCCTGAGATTGCTGAAACCTAGCTTGAGTGTTTTGGGGAGGTGCCAAACTAGAATAACTTCCAAGTGATCCTCCCTAAGAAAGAAGGGATTTTTGCAGACGTTTTGGGCACTCATTCCTTTTATGGCCCTGCTTAACATGTATAGAGACTGAACCTCCTTTTTCTTGATGAACCACTACCAATGTAGTTTTCGCTATTTGGTGAACCTTGGGCAGACCATTGTCCTTGGTTCCTCTTGTTCACTTTTCTCTCGTTGCTTTTATTGTTTCTTGCACTCTGCTCATTTTCTGCGGCTTCAGCTCGTTAGGTAGCTAACACTACTTCAGAAAGAGTGGCAAACAAGTGAATAGCAATATGGTTGTGGATGTTTCGATTCAGACCATTCTTGAACTTCGCAATTCAATAAGTGTCACTCACCGTTGGGCTAAGGGCAAGGCTTGCCAATTCTGTGAACTCCATCACATATTGGTTTACTGTTCTATTCCCCTAAGTAAGTCTCTCAAAACAACCAACCACTTCAGCTTGTTGATCATCATTTGCATAATGTGCTTTGAAGAGTCTCTCAAATTCTTCCTATGTTATGCCTTCTATATTTTGTATAACCTTAATTACCTCCCACCAATGGATAGCATTTCCCGTCAAGCAAGAGATAGCAAACACAGCCTAGAACTCTCTAGGAGTACCCAGGGTCCGAAAGTGTCGTGTCATCTCATGCAACTATGCATTGGCAACTAGTGGGTCTGGGGTTCCATCATACTGTCTAGGATAAAGGCACATAAACTTCTGAAGATGGTCAGCCTGATCGGGTTGATGTTCTTGCTGTAATTAAGGTTGAAGCTGATGGTTAGGACCTTGCATCTCAAGGAAAGTATGACGCATTGCTTTGATAAATTGATTGAAGTCTTGTGGAATTGGAGGCGGCTCGGCACTAGGTTGGTACCTCAGAGCTCTTCTAAGAGGCATCTTTGAAAGTCTGAAATGATATACCAAACTATGAGTGAGGTAATGATGCATATTGTCATAAAAATAATTTCAATCTAGTTTAATAGTGCTATGTCTGAGGTATTTAAATATCTGGCTCTGATACCACAATTTCTATCACGACACAAATCCCGGGGTAGTGGCAGAATGGGAATTTCGCTAGAATTGGAAATTCCTTAGTTTTTTTTTTAAAAAAATATATATATTTATAGTTAAAGGGTTTAAATTTTTTTTTTTAAAAATGGCACGATAAACAAAAGTATTTGAAATTCCAACCAATAAACCTATCCCACAGTTCATAGTCACTAATAAACACAGATTGAAAAATTATTAGAAAAATAAAATTTCAAGTAGTTCATTGAGCATCATCATTCACACCTCAACAATCAAGCTAGAATGACATATATAATTCACAGAAAAATTCAAGGTAACACACTTAATTTGAATACTAGCAATATTTATTTATTTAACAAGACTTAAACATAAGTCTTAAATTCACACTCCTAGTATTTCCAAGTCACAAACTACAAGTAAAAGATAGCTTCTTATCCTGCTTGTTGATCGTCAATGTTACACTAGACACCACCTGTGGAGAAAGTAGGGAGGGTGAGCATAAATGTCCAGTAGGTTATCCAATTTCCCTTTTTCGAAAAGCCTTTTAATAATTCTCAAAACACCTGCATGGTTAGTAGTATTAGAAAGCATTTCTATAAATATTATAGAATTAAACCATTTACAGAAAACTATACTAAAAACCAAAACCAGATATCCAGCTCAAAACATATAAAAGTCTTAATAAAATAAGCATAATGCACATCACATAAATCAACACATCACATGAGCTCTCATCCTCTCATCACGACTAGAGCAACTTATACTACATGTATTGAGTGCTCCCTGCCTAACATCTATTTTTGAAAACTGGAAGGACACTCAAGAGTCTAACCCTACCAAAACGGAGGGGCACCGAATGCCTACACTTACCGAATAGAGATAGTCAGAAAAAAAAAAACCAAGCGCGGATTTACGGGCTCTCACCAAAGGTAGGTGTACTAGTCCGCCTACTACAACACCATGATGCCTAAGACGACTTTCACGCATGATCATATGAAATGGGCAATATATGGAGTCTCAAACAACCATGTAGTGTTTTAACATTCTAGACATGCTCTGATTTTTAATTAAAAATCCAAAAGTACAGTTTCTATGGTTTTAACCGAATCCCAAATATAAAAACCTATACAAAATCATATGTAAAAATATCTAGAGCAGTCCACAATGTTTCACAAATTCATAGTTCATTAAAATAATTACTCAAATAGTTCAATTTAATAAAATCACAAAATTTCATTTTTCAGAATAAATTCCAATTTTAATGAAAATAATAGAAAATAAGGAAATTGAATCCCCTACCTCGAGATAGTAGTTATGCTGAGCTAACGGCGCTAGAAATATCCTCAATTGATCACCTAGTTATTCAGACAGTCGTTTTCGAATCTCGTCATGTTCACTTGAAAAGTTGACTTTTCAAACGGAGTCTCGAATTAAGAAACAGAGGTCACCACTGAATTCAGAACACCTAAAAATGTTGGGTTAGATATAAAGTTCATTGAAAACGGGTCCCAATGCGGAACCGGCCATGGCACGCAAAACGGTGCAATTCACGAGCTATTTTCTCGATTTTCGTGCCACTTCAGAAAATAATGGTATTTTATATCAAAATTTATTTTCTGATCTCACTGAGTTCAAATTCGAAGTCAGAACTCAGTTTCGAGGTACTGAGCATTAAATGGGTTCAAAAATCCAAAAATTATAGAAATACCATATTTGAAAAATAATTAGAAAAATGCCACATTTTCATTTCAATTATTAATGATCTTCCAATTACCATTTCAACACTTCAGAATCATGAGATTTCATGCTTCAAACTCCTCTTTCACGTGGTAAAATTTTCTCGGTATAAATAACTCAATTCTGAAATAATTACGAAAATACCATAAAATTTAATATTATAAAATTACTACAGTAGTTAACTTCTCACCAGAGCCGAGTTAGAGGCCGAGAGTGGTCAGAAATGAAAGCTGGAGTTGAGACGAGTTCAATGGTGCCGAAGTTGAGCTGATTGGACGTCGGACGGAGAAACGGTGAGCAAAAATCCGATCGGTAGGCGGAAGCTTCGGACGGCTTTTTCTCCGATGAGGGGCGGCGAAACTGGATGGCGGTTGCAGGCATGGCTTCGTTGGTGTCTTCTGGTCATAGCAGGTAGGCGCGTCAGGCACAGCGGCAGCTTGTGGCTCAGCGAATGAACAGTGACAGTGGAGAGGATTCGAGGGACCTCTGTGGAGAAGAAAGGAAAAAATGGGGGTTTATATGCAATTTTCAGAAACTGTTGTAGTGGGACACGTGGTATAATCTGGTTTGACCGAAAAATTTTCTGAAATTCTACTTTGGCCACAAATTTTAAAAAGATTCTTTCACTTCAGTCCCTCCTTAATTACACTTTTGTCCCCGGTTTATAATTTCTTTTTCACTTTTGCCCCAAATGTACCTAGACTTTATTTTGTCTAGATTCAACACCAATAATTTAATGTAAAATAATTCTAAAATGTAGAATTACCAAAATACCCTTAAATTAAAATTTCTTAATTACCCTTACAAAATTTAGGATTTTACACTGGCTGTGCAAAATTAAAAATTTCTATAATTTTCATCACAAATGAGAGCAATATTTGCTTACTTCTTTTCGGTTAAATGACCGTATAATAAAGAGAGAATAAAGTCACACACCTCTAACTCCTTTAACGGGCTTTTCCTGAGTTAATGCTAAAAACATTTTGCCTTTTCCTTCGTAATTGAACTCCGTATTCAGTTCATTTAGTAATAGATTTTGTCAGTGTGAACTACTCTGTTGTATTCATGATATTTTTTCGTAAATATTTCTCTTTCTCTAAAATAGATAGATTTGTATTGTTAAGAAGTTAACCTAATGATTATTCTTCTCAATTAATTTTGTGATTTTGTAACGTTGGCTATAATTTTAGGTTTAAGAATTCGGCTAGTTAAATACTTGTTTTATTGCACTCAAAGATCAAAATTTGATGTCTTAGGTTTGGGAGAGAAACTTACGAAAAAGAACAGGGCATAAAGGAAGGGTTTAAATAGAAGCTTCTTTTGTACAATTTTTGTTTTATTCCCAGCCCTACACTTGTTTATATCACAATAACTAAACTAGAATAGACTAACAAGGTTTATGATGTTTACATACATACACTGCTATGCTTGTATTAGTTAATGGAGCATTCATACTTATTGGATCGTGCCGATAGATGCTAGATCTCTAGATTCATTTCGTTTATACCTGTGAGCATTCTCTTTTATTTCATCCTCAAAGAGACCCAAGCAAGACTTCTTGTCATTGATTAAATGTCTATGTTACTTCTTGTAGCATCGTGGGTTGCATCTGTCTATTACGTTGACCAGAACATGGAAGCCTTCTAATCCTACTCTTAGAGAAACTTGTGAAATGGTTAATCATGGTGGAATTTCATTTACGGCCGAGAAGGTGAGATTTTACGACTATAATTCTGCAACGTATTTTTTGTCATGTGGCTTTATTCTTAATGGATATTATCTCTTTATTTGGAATTGAGTTTTGTAAAGTGTAGGTTTTATTAAGCATTAATGTTGAAATGGGAAGAATGATTATCTCCTCGTTTCTAAACTAGTTATACTACTTTACTATTTTTTCTTGTGTCCCTTCCATTATAGCAAACAAAATATGCAAGGATATTTGATTCAGACCTAACCTACAAAAGTGGATAATAGAACCACCAATGGATTTCCAATTTCAATTCTACCGTTGTATATAAAATCACTATGATTAACTGAGTTGTACACATTTCTTTCTTATGTTTTCTGAAAGACCCAGTAATTTTAGTTTTATGCTAGTATATTATATTTTATTTGGACCATTATGCTTGCTAATTAAAAGACCCAATAGAATTCTTTTAACTTTTTTTTCAATTCTCCTAAAATTTTAATTGATGAAGCTCATATGTGGAAGCACATATGTTTATCTATTGTCAAAGCCTAAGTTATGGCTTCAACATGAGAAATTGTTGATATGGTACTTTCTGACAAACGATCTCGGATCTTTTTCCTCATTTGTTTAGATTGACATTCATGGCTGTTTAGATTGACATTCATGGCCGCTAAAAGAAAGACGAAGCTTTGTAAAATGCAATTAGAGGAGGAACTACTTGTAGTAGACAAACAATCAAGACACATACCTACAGGCAAGTTAATTGAACTACTTAACAAAAAGAGGAGGTCACTTCTTAAGAAGTTAGGGAATGATCAAGCGGATACCATCGGTCAAGAATTATATGAGGATATTGTGCCTCGTAACACAAGGACAACTCGAAGAATGATAGTAATTGACGACTCTCAAGAATTAATATTTAGGATGACTTGTATGAAATGTAATTGATATTTTCTTATGGATTAAAATTGTAGAAAACAATCAATTTGCATTACCTCTTTTTGGGTTAAAGCTTAGTTTATGTAAAGGTAAACAATTGTAATTAGTTTTATAAATAGTATGAAAATAATTGAATTTCAGTATAGAAATATTTTGTAATATACTATATACAAGATTAATTTCATATTACAGTTTAGAAATATTATAAAAAATTTTCCATGCAATTTGAGATAGCAATAAACAAATATTGTAATAGAGTAGGTAAATACATTATCTTTCGTCAAACTGCAATGCAAGCATAACGTTATTTTTAGTTTATTATAACAAACATAAAATGCTATGAAATTTTTTTTTATAGCATTGTGGATAACATTACAAAAGTGTTATCAAAAGTCCCAAAATTTTTATAACACTAATTGACATAGCATTTTCAAATGTGTTATAAATGTCAACAATAGTACTTTTCAATTATTATCAAAAGACCTTTTTCTTGTAGTATTATCCTACATCAGTTATATTAAAAATGTGAAGTAGGTTAATTAGGTTATATTGGAATTAATTTGAAGATAAGTTTACATATTAAGCTCAATAGGTTAATAATATGTGACAAGTTGACCTATGTAGAACCTATTAACAATAATAGGTTAAATTTAATCCATTTAACAGGTTTGAAAGGTAAATAGGTTAGTCGGTCATACTAGGTTGAACATGACCTGAATACTTGGTTCAATAACGTGTTAAACGTCTTATATCACGGGTAACCTATTTATAAACAACTACATATAATTCATGCTAAATTGACAAGTTATGGGAATGTTGAGCTTACCTGAGTCCATGGCGTTTGATTGCTAAAGATTAGATGAATCTGAAAGCAGAAGTGTAGAGATGACAAGAGCCTGAGGGCTTGATTCTTCCACTACCTAAATCTTTAGGTCCACTACCAGATAGAGTTCTCTGTAAGTAATAATGGCTTATAGAGAAGAGAGAGTACGTGAGTTATTTTAGGCGTAGGGAGCATAACTGTTAAAATTAACTATATATACTACTCAGTTGGTATTTATCAAATTATATTGGATAGACTAACCGAGTATTCATATTGAGTATCTATCCATATCTATTAAATATTCTAACCCAACTCAAATAAATCACCTAACTAGGTCCATTTAGAAATAGTATAGCCCAATATAATTATCAATAAAATATGGGGCTGACAACTATTAAGAAATAGAATTTCGTAACATTTTTTCCCATGATGGTTGCAATTTTAGTTCAAAGAGTTATTTAAAAGGTAATAAGAATGCAAACTACATAGCCCTTTTAAAATTTTAATAAAGAAATTAAAAAATAATTTGTTATTCTTCTGTGTATTCACTATTCTTATGAAATATTATAAACATTATACTAGTGAACTACGAGAATATTTTATTGTTTCAAGTTACATCAAATTGGTAGACCTCCATGTAAGTTGTAGCTAGGGGTAGTAATTTATATCAGTGGGTCGCGTTCGTGTCATGTCAATACCCATGTATAATAATATATACCTTAATTCGAACCCGACTCGACCCGTTTAATAATCGTTTTAGAAATTCTAACCTAAACCTGACCTATTTATAAATGGGTTGATCCGATATGACCCGTGTAACCTATTTATTCGAATAAGTCATATTCGAATCAAATCAACCTGACATAACCCTTTAACCTATTTAATCCAAATTAGCTAAAATATATATTTTTAACAATTTAACATAAATTATATATCTTATGAACTTAAGACATTAATATTTACTAAAAGTAAATTGAAACTACATAAAATCACAATATATATACTTTATAAAGTCTTAAAAATACACTAATATTTTCAAATAAGTATTATATGGGACATAAGTGAGTTAATCCAAAATTGACCTGTTTAATAATCGGGTCATTGCGGATCACTTTCGGGTTGGTGGGTTAAACCGGACTTGACTTGCTTAACAATTCAACATAAATTAAAATATATTTTTTTAACAATTTATTTAAAATATATGTTTTTAACAATTTAGCATAAATTATATATGTTTTATGATGTTAATACAATAATATTTACTAAAAATAAATTAAAACCGCATAAAATCCCAATATATATGTATAATAAAGTCTTTAAAATACACTAATATTTTCAAATAAACATTATATGAATCATAAACGGGTTGGACCAAAATTGACCCGTTTAATAATCGGTCATTACGGATCAGTTTTGGGTTAGTGGGTCAACCCGAATCTGACCCGTTTAATGAACGGGTTCGTGGGTTCAACCCAATTTTGACCCTGAAGTCGTTTAAGGCAAAACCAAATCTGTTAATTTCATATGAATTTCAAGTCGTATTATCGTATTTGACCCATTTGCCCAACCTAGTCGTAACTATCACCAATATATCTATAAAATATATATATATATTTATATATATATATATATCATCATTTGTAGTAATCTGATTCTTCCATAAAATATCTACAAAACGTGTTGAAATAATTGATGGTGAAGTCATTGGTGAGTCTCTGATTGGATCCCTCTATCCTTTTATAGAAGATAAATATTCGGCTGCTCGTGGCAGTGGCGTGGCCTCACGACGACTAC
>JXTB01000165.1:636897-647626 GCA_002914805.1 Parasponia andersonii
GAGAAATTTCGCTAAAATTTGAAATTTCTTAATTTATAAAGAAAAAGTTTTAAAAGTTTTGAACTTTTTTTAAACGGCACGATAAATAAAACATTTGGAATTCTAACCAGTCAGCATACCTCACAGTTCATAGTCACCAATAAACATAGACTGAATAATTTAGAAAAACCAAATTCAAATAATTAATCGAACATTACCATTCACACCTCATATCAAACTAGTATGGCATATATATTTTATAGACATAATCAAGTAGCATAATCCATTTATTTAATAAATTTTCAACACAAGTCTTAAATCTGTACCCTTAGCATTACTAAATCACGAATTACGAGTAAAAGATAACTCTTTAATACGCTTGTTGATCGTCAATGTCACACTAGACACCACCTGTGAGGAAAGTAGGGGGTGAACATAAAATACCTAGTATGTTATTCAATTTTCCTTTTTGGGAAAGTTGTTTTATAATTCTCAAAACAAATGTATGGTTAATAATACGAGAAAGTATTTTTATAAATATTAAGCTTTTTCAAAATATATATAGAAAACTATGCTAAAACCAAAACCAGATATCCATGTCAAAATTCATGGAAAATCATAATAAAACATGCATAACTGCACATCACATAAATTAACACCTCACATGAGCTCTCGTCACCTCATCACGACTAGAGCAACTCATACTACATGTATTGAGTACTCCCTGCCTAACATCTGTCTCTAGAAACCGGAGGGATACTCGTGTGTCTAATCCTACCAAGTCGGAGATACACTGAATGCCTACACCTACTGAGTAAAGATAGTCAAAAAACAAACCTTGCATGGGTTTACAGGCTCTCACCGAAGGCGGGTGTATTAGTCTGCCTACTACAATAGCGTGATGTCTAAGATGACTCTTATGCATGATCATATGAAATGTATAATATGTGGAGTCTCAAACAATCATGTAGTGGTTTAATATTCTAGACATGCTCTGATTTTTAAATAGAAATCCAAAAACACTATTCCTAAGATTTAACCAAATCCCAAGAATAAAACTAGCACAAAATTATACACAGAATATCAAGAGTAGTCCATAATGTTTCACAAGTTCACAGTTCATTAAAATAATTATTCAAATAATTTAATTTAATAAAATCACGAAATTTTATTTTTCAGAACAAATTCTAATTTTAATCAAAAATAATACAAAATAAGGAAATTGAATCTCCTACCTCAAAATAGTAATTATGTTGAGTTCACGATGCTAGAAAAATCATATGTTAATCAGCTAGTTGTTCAGACGGTTATTTTCAGATCTCGACACGTTCTCTTGAAAAAGTGAATTTCGAAACGGAGCCTCAGATTAAGAAACGAAGGTCACTACTGAATTCAAAATACCTAAAAATGTTGGATTATATATAAAGTTTATCGAAAACAGGTTCCGGTATGAAATCGACCCGTGGTATGCCAAATGGTGCAATTCATGAACTATTTTCTCGATTTTCGTGCCACTTAGGAAAGTAGTGATGTTTTATATCAAAATTCATGTCCCGACCTTGCTGAGTCCAAATTCGAAGTTAGAACTCCATTTCAAGGTCCTGAGCATTAAACAGGCTCAAAAACCTGAAAATTATAAAAATACTACGTTTTGAAAATTTTCAGAAAAATATCATTCTTTTCATATCAATAATTAACGACCTTCTGGTGACTGTTTCAACACTTCAAAATTATTACATTTCATGTTTCATTCTCCTCTTTTACGTCATATAATTTTCTTAAGAAAAATAACTCAATTCCGAAATAAGTAAAAAAAGACTACAAAAATTTAATATTATAAAAATGCTACAGTAACCAACTTCTCGTCGGAGCCGAGTTAGAGATCGAGAGTGATCGAAAATGAAAGCTAATATCAAGACGGGTTCAATGGTGGTGACGGCGAGTCGATCAGACATCAGAGAAAGAAATAGTAAGCAAAAAATCATTCCGGTGGCAGTGATTTCGAGTGGTCTTTTCTCCGACGAGGAGCAGCGGTTCACAACGACAACACCTGATATTGGTTCATCGGTAGCTTCCAGTCAAGGTAGGTAGGCGTGTCGGGCACAACAGTGGCCGGTGGCACGGCGGTGAACAGTAACAGAGAGTGGGTTCAAGGACCTTTGTGAAGATAAAGAAGAAAGGCGGAGGTTTTATGCAATTTTCAGATACTGTTGGTAGTGGGACACATGTTACTACCTGATTGGACCGAAAAAAGTTTCTGAAATTCTACTTTGACCACAAATTTTAAAAAAATTCTTTCACTTTAGTCCCTCCTTAATTACATTTTTGACCTCGGTTGGTAATTTCTTTTTCACTTTTGCCCCAAATGGACCTAGATTTTATTTTGTCTAGGTTCAATACTATTGATTTAATTTGAAATATTTTCGGATTTTTATTTAATTAATTTGAAAATGTAAAATTACCAAAATATACTTGAATTAAAATTACTTAATTACCGTTACAAAATTTAGGATTTTACATCCTTTCTTCCTTAAAAGAATTTCGTCCCAAAATTTGAATATAAGGGTTAAAGTACAATTTTAAGTTGAAAGATAAACAAATGAGGATATTTTTCATATATTTCTATTTCTAACACTCAAGTGGCTTCGTTTTCCTTATGGTGTTGCAAAGAACCTTGATAAGTGGTATCTCTCTATTTCGAAGCACTTTGAGCTCTCTCCCCAGTATTCGAACTAGTTGTTCCTTATATATTATATCTTATTATAATAGCACTTCCACAAGCTGAATAACATGCGATGGGTCAGGCACATTCTTCCTGAGCATTGACACATAAAAAACATTGTGCACTCGGCCCAATTATGGTGACCAATCCAAGCGATATGCTACGGGTCTAATTCTAGTAGTAATTTCAAATGGTCCAATATATCTTAGAGCTAATTTGTCTTTAAGCCCAAATCTAGTGATTCCACGCCTTGGCATTACTCTCAAGAATACTTGATCACCAACTTTGAACTCTGCATAACTTTAAATCTTTCCTGAATCCTGTTAATTTTCTCAGTAGTCTCTTGTATAAGTTCTGGCCTAAGAGTAACACGCTCCTCTGCATCAGCCCAATACAAGGGTGATCTACATGGTCTCCCATATAATACCTTGTATGGAGCCATGCCAAAACTAGTTTGGTAGCTGTTGTTATAAGTAAATTCCACTAATGACAGGTGATTATCCTAACTTCCAACAAAATCTAGTATACAAGAGCGAAACATGTCTTCTAGAATATGAATGATCCTCTCAGATTAATCATCTTTCTGAGAATGGTGAGTAGTACTGAGATTTAATTCTATCCCCAAAACTCTTTTCAAAGCTCTCTAGAACTTGGATGTAAATTTTGGGTCTCTGTCAGATACTATGCTTGATAGCACTCCATGCAATCGAACAATATTCTTAATGTAGAGATAGCTAAGCTCATTGAGTGAAAAATCATACCTAATCAGTATGAAATGAGTAGTTTTCATCAAAAGATCAATGATCACCCAAATTGCATTTTTCTTTCTTCGTGTCATTGGCAAACCCATCACAAAGTCCATTGTGATCTTATCCCATTTCCACTCTGGTATGCGTAAAAGTTGTAGCAGTCCAGCTGGTCTCTGGTGTTTAACTTTGATTTGTTGACATGTCATGCACTTAGCCACAAAAGTAGCTACATCATATTTCACACCTTTCAACCAATACTATCTCTTCAAATCATGATACATCTTTGTGTTACCAGGATGTACTGCAAACCTAGACTTATAAGCTTCAGTGAGAATGGTCTCTCTAAGATGAGGATCATTGGCTACTGCTAGCTTTCCTCTAAAAAGCATTAATTATTCTCTATTTGTACTCAACTTTCTAATTGTCCACCCATTTTCAAGTTGATTCCTGATTGTCCTCAACTCTTGGTCTTGCCATTGACTTTACTGCACAGCCTAGAGAAGTGTAGCTATAGCAACAACATTACTAAGATAGGCAGCACTGCTGGACACAAGGTACTGCAAGTTATAATCACCAAATGCCACTGAGTTCTTCTAGTCTTGAAAAATAAGTATAGCTAATATACTATGAGGTTTTCTACTCAAAGTATCAGCTACAACATTGGCCTTGCCAAGATGGAACTATAGTTTCAAGTCATAGTCTTCCATATATTCAACCCATCTTTCTTGACTTCAATTCAGATCCTGTTGAGCGAAAAGTTATTTTAAACTCTTATAGTCAGAGAATATTTCAAATTTTATACCATGCAGATAACACCTCCAAATTTTGAGTGAGAAAATTACTGCAACAAGTTTCAGGTCATAGGTAGGATAGTTTCTCTCATGTGGCTTCAACTGACGAGAAGCATACATTATAACTCGACTATTTTGCATCAGAACACATCCTAATCCCATTTTCAAAATATCAATATACACCACGTAAGGTTCATTACTCTCAAATATAATAAGAGCAAGTGTTATTGTCAAACTATGCTTCAGTTTCCTGAAAGTTTCTTCACAATCACTATCCCAAACAAACTTGATATATTTCATGATTAACCTCGTCAATGGTAATACAACCCTTAAGAAATTCTGAACAAAACGACAATAATAGCTTGCCAAACTGAGGAAACTTCGTATATCTGTCACATTCTTTGGTCTTTTCTACTTTAGAATAGCTTCTACTTTAGTAGGATCGACTCAGATACTTTCTTAAGAAATTACATGCCTTAAAAATTTAACTTCTGATATCCAGGAGTCATATTTCGATCGCTTGGCATATAACTATTGACTTTTCAAAACTTTAAGCATAATCTTTAAATGTTCGGCGTGATCTTCCTGAGTCTTGAAATACACCAGGATATCATCAATAAAAACAACTACAAAATGATCAAAGTACGACCTGAAAATCCAATTCATGAGGTCCATAAAAGCTGCAGGTGCATTCATCAAACCAAAAATTGTTACCAAAAACTCAAAGTGACCGTAACGAGTTCTAAATGCTATTTTTGGTATATCCTCCTCTCTTATCTTCAACTGGTAATAACCTAACCTCAAGTCAATCTTGTAGAAGAATCTTGAACCACCAAGTTGATCAAATAGTTCGTCAATCCTTGGTAAGGATACTTGTTCTTTATTGTCAATTGGTTTAACTTTCTGTAGTCCACACAAAGCCTCAATATACCGTTAGCTTCCTTGGTAAACAAAACAGGAATACCCCAAGTAGAAGTACTACTTCGAATGAAACCCTTGGATATCAAATCATCCATCTATTCTCTTAATTCATTCATCAGTGTAGTAGCCATGTGGTAGGCTGGAATAGAAATTAGTTAAGCCCTAGGAACAAGGTCAATACAAAACTCAATCTCCCTATCTCGTGGTAGCCCTAGTAAATCCTCTAAGAATACCTCTGGATATTCACTCACCACCGGTATCCATAGGCCTTGATCATTAGTTTTTATTTCACTATCAAAGGCAAACAAGTTCCCATAACACTCAAGTTTCTTCCTACCACCCAAACAGGCTTTTCGGTTTCAAGGAATTCATTCGATCTTGACATCTTATGGGTTGTCTATCATCCAGAAAAAGTGTCACCCGTTTATCATAACAATCGACAATAGCTCGATACTTAGATAACCAATCTATACCGAGTATTACATCATATTGTTTCATTGGCAACACAATTAAATCAACAAGTAATTCTTTACCATCAATCACCACACAACAAGATTTACACACACTAGACACATTAGCTACTCCACTCATAGGTGTTCCCAAAGTCAAGACATAATCCAATTCAGAAAATTCTAACCCCAAAAGTTGAACAAACAAGAAGGATATGAATGAATGAGATGTACCAGTGTCAAATAAAATGCTTACCCAAAAGTGTTAAATAAGAACCACATCGTCAACAATACCTCGGCCGGTGTGTTCATTTATACCATCAGTTCCAGAAATTGCATAAGCTTGGCCAATGACTTCTTCTCTTCCTTTATTACCTCTTCCTTGTCCAGGATGATTGTTGCTAGATCCGGGGCTACTGCTACCATATCCACACCCTCCTTGACTACCTAAAGCCTGAGGAGTCTGAAAATTCTGAGTGTAACCTTGGGGGCAGTACTGATGTTGGTAAGGTGGTGGAGATGAAAAAGCTTGGGAAACACCTTGAGATGGATGAGGCCTGGCTTAAGTGTTCTAGTAAGGTGCTAAACAAGAATAGCTTCCAAGTGGTCCTCCTTAAGAAAGAGGGGATTTCTATAGACGTTTATGGCACTCATTCCCCTTATGGCCCTACTGACCACAGTGGTAAAACGTATAGGGACTGAACCTCCTTTTACTTGATGATCCACTGCTAGTTTAGCTTTCGCTGTTTAGTAAACCTTGGGTAGATCATTGTCCTTAGTTCCTCTTATTCACTTTTCTATCATTACTTTTATTCTTCCTTGCACTTTGCTTGTTTTCTATGGTTTCAACTCATTGGGCAGCTAACATTACTTCAAAGAGAGTGGCAAACGAGTGAATAGAAATATGGTTGTGGATGTTTCGATTCAGACCATTCTTGAATTTCGTAATTCAATAAGTGTCACTCACAACTGGGTTAAGGGCAAGGCTTGCCATTTTTATGAACTCTATCATGTATTGGTTCATTATTTTATTCCCCTGAGTCAGTCTCTCAAAACGCCCAACTACTTGAGCTTGTTGATCATCATTTACATAATGTGCTGTGAAGAGTCTTTCAAAATCTTCCCATGTTATGCTTTTTACATTCTGCATAACCTCAATAGTCTTCCACCAATGGATAGCATTCCCCATCAAGTGAGATATAGCAAATACATCCCAGAACTCTCTAGGAGTACCAAGGGTCCGAAAGTGTCGTGTGTTCTCATACAACCACGTGTTGGCAACTAATGGGTCTGAGGCTCCATCATATTGTCTAGGTTAAAGGTGCATAAACTTCTGAAGATGGTCAGCTTGATCGACTTGATGCTCTTGCTGTGGTTGAGGGTGAAGCTTATAATTGGAACCTTGCATCCAAAGGAAAGCATGACACGTTACTTTGAAAAACTAGTTGAAGTTTTGTGGAACTGAAGGGGGCTCGACACCATGTTGGAGCCTCGGAGCTCTCCTATGAGGCATTTTGAAAGTGTGAAATGATATACCAAACTATTAGTAAGCTAATGATGCATATCGTCAAAAAAACAATTTCAATCTAGTTTAATGGTGCTATATCCGAAGTATTTAAATCTCCAGCTCTGATGCAAAAATTTCTATCACGATCCAAACTTTGGAATAGTATCAGAAGGGAAATTTTGCTAGAAATGGAAATTCCTTAATTTATAAAGAAAATTTTTTAAGAGTTTTGAATGTTTTTTAAACGGCACGATAAATAAAACATTTAGAATTCCAACCAGTCAGCCTACTCTATAGTTCATAGTCACCAACAAATATAGACTGAATAATTAAGAAGAACAAAATTTAAATAATTAATCGAGTATTACCATTCACACCTTAATATCAAACTAGTATGACATATATATTTTATAGACATAATCAAGTAGCATAATCCATTCATTTAACAAGTTTTCAATATAAGTCTTAAATCTGTACCCCTAGCATTACTAAGTCACGAACTACGAGTGAAAGATAACTCCTTAATCTACTTATTGATCATCAATGTCACACCGGACACCACTTATAAGGAAAGTAGGGGAGGTGAGCACAAAATACCTAGTAGATTACTCAATTTCCCTTTTTGGGAAAGTTCTTTTATAATCATCAAAACACCTACATGGTTAGTAATACTAGAAAGTATTTTTATAAATATTAAGTTTTCAAAACATATATAGAAGACCATGCTAAAACTAAAACCAGATGTTCATGTCAAAACACATAAAAAATTATATTAAAACATGCATAACTACACATCACATAAATCAACACCTCAGATGAGCTCTCACCAACTCATCACGACTAGAGTAACTCATACTACATGTATTGAGTGCTCCCTGCCTGACATCTATCTCTAGAAATCGAAGAGATACCCGTATATCTAATCCTACCGAGCCGGAGATGCACCGAATGCCTACACCTACCAAGTAAATATAGTTAGAAAACAAACCCCGCGTAGGTTTACGGGCTTTCATATGAAATGTGTAATATGTGAAATTTCGAACAACCATGCAGTGGTTTAACATTCTAGACATGCTTTGATTTTAAATAGAAATCCATTTTGTACTTAAAAATCTAAAAACATTTTTCCTAAGATTTAACCAAATCCCAAGATTAAAACTAGTAAACAATCATACACAGAATATCCAGAGTAGTCCACAATGTTTCACAAGTTCATAATTCATAAAAATAATAATTCAAATAATTTAATTTAATAAAATCACGAAATTTTATTTTTTCAAATTAAATTCTAATTTTAATGAAAAATAATAAAAAATAAGGAAATTAAATCTGTTACCTTGAAATAATAATTATGTTGAGTTGACAACGCTAGAAAAATCCTCACTTGATTAGCTAGTTATTCAAACAGTCATTTCCGAATCCCGACACATTCTCTTGAAAAAATGAATTTCCAAACAGAGCCTTAGATTGAGAAATGGAGGTCACCACTAAATTCAGAACACCTAAAAAGGTTGGATTAGCCATAAAGTTTGTAAAAAATGGGTTCCAGCACGAAGCCCGAAAAATGATGCAATTCATGAGCTATTTTCTTGATTTTCGTGCCACTTCGGAAACTAGTAATATTTTATATCAAAATTTTTATCCCAACCTCACTGAGTCCAAATTCGAAGTCAAAACTCAGTTTCGAGGTCCCGAACATCAAATGTGCTCAAAAATCCAAAAATTATAAAAATATCACATTTTGAAAATAATTAGAAAAATACCATTTTTTTCATACCGATGATTAACGACTTTCTGGTAACCATTTCAACACTTCAAAATAATGAGATTTCATGTTTTAATCTCTTCTTCCACGTGGTATAATTTTCTCGGAAAAAATATCTCAATATTGAAATGATTAGAAAATATCACAAAAATTTAATATTATAAAAATGCTACAGTAACCAACTTCTCACCGAAGCCGAGTTAAAGGCCTAGAGTGGTTGGAAATGAAAGTTGACGTCAAGACAAATTCAACGGTAGCGACGGCGAGTTGATTAGACATCGAAGGAAAAAACAGCGGGCGAAAAACCGTTACAGTAGCGGTGATTTTGGGCGGTCTTTTCTTTGATGAGGAGCTGTGGTTCACGGCGGCAACACCCGTCGCTGGTTTGTCAGCGGCTTCTGGTCAGGGCAAGTAGGCATGTCGAGCACGGCGATAGCTGGTGGAGTGATAATGAACAGTAACAAAGAGTGGGTTCAAGGACTTTCGTGAAGATGAAGAAAAATAAAGGTGCAGGTTTTTATACAATTTTCAGAAACTGTTGGTAGTGGGACACGTGTTACTACCTTATTGGACCGAAAAAAATTTCTATAATTTCACTTTGGCCACAAATTTTAAAAAGATTCTTTTACTTTAGTCTCTTCTTAATTACATTTTTATCTTCGGTTGGTAATTTCTCTTTCACTTTTGCCCAAATTCACCTAGACTTTATTTTGTCTAAGTTTAATACCAATGATTTAATTTGAAATATTTTTAAATTTTTTTTTAATTAATCTAAAAATATAAAATTACCCAAATGGCCTTGAATTAAAATTACTTAATTACTCTTACAAAATTTAGGATTTTACAATACTAACAAAAGCCAGGGATATCATAGTTATCGTTCGTTTTGGAGATAATCTGTGAGAGAGAAAATGACGAGAAAGTAAAAGGTTTTAAAAATAATTATAAAACTATAGTGCCACATGTTAGAAGCTGAGCTAAAGGGAATAGTTTTCTTAAATTGTTCTTTGACCCGTTTTTTAAATTTTTTTATCACTTTCACCCTTAACTAATTATATTTTAGTCCTTCTTTTTAAAAATTCTTTACACTTTAGCCCCAAATGCACCTAGATTTTAACCAATCCATATTCATTCAATAATACGATTTTTTTAATTAGGTCAAAAGACCCAAATACCCTTACTATTTTAAGGGGTTGTACAGAAAATGATAAAGGGGTGGATCGAATCTATGATACCATATAGAAATTGAGAGAGAGAAAATATGTTGATTCACTATTCTCATTAATTATACTGGTATTTATACAAGTTACATAAGAATAAAAGTGTACAAAAAATTTATTTGGTCAACTAACCTGGCCAACTCAACCTAACTCTATCCAAATTTGGTGGTTCTAGGTTCTATTGGGTTAGGTTGGGTTTAAAATGCAAGACCCAACTTATTTTTAAAGGACCCATGCGTTATAGGCTTCATAGGCTGATACAAGCAGACCGACCAAAGAAATACTTGTGTATGTATAAAAGTTTATATAAGTGCGAAATATATATATATATATATATATATATATATATATATATATATATAAACTTTCAATAAATGAGTTCATGGGTTCAATCTAATTTTGATCCGAACTCGTTTAAGATAAAACCAAATTCGCTAATTTTGTACGAATTTCGAGTCGTGTTATCGTCGCCCCTAATTATACCTATTACAAATATACCTATATAAAAAAAAGAAAAAAAAAAAAAAAAGGTATACATCATCATTTCGAGTAATATGAATCTTCGGTAATATATGCAAAACGTGTTGAAATTATTGATGGTGGAGTCATTGGTGAGTCTCTGATTG
>JXTB01000165.1:648055-698601 GCA_002914805.1 Parasponia andersonii
AAAAGTTTTAAAAGTTTTGAACTTTTTTTAAACGGCACGATAAATAAAACATTCGGAATTCCAACCAGTCAGCATACCTCACAGTTCATAGTCACCAATAAATATAGACTGAATAATTTAGAAAAACCAAATTCAAATAATTAATCGAGCATTACCATTCACACCTCATATCAAACTAGTATGGCATATATATTTTATAGACATAATCAAGTAGCATAATCCATTTATTTAATAAGTTTTCAACACAAGCTTTAAGTCTGCACCCTTAGCATTACTAAATCACGAATTATGAGTAAAAGATAACTCCTTAGTCCATTTATTGATCTTCAATGTCACACTAGACACCACCTGTGAGGAAAGTAGGGGGTGAACATAAAATACCTAGTATGTTATTCAATTTTCCTTTTTGAGAAAGTTGTTTTATAATTCTCAAAATACCTGTATGGTTAATAATACTAGAAAGCATTTTTATAATTAAGCTTTTTCAAAACATATATAGAAAACTATGCTAAAACCAAAACCAGATGTCCATGTCAAAATACATAGAAAATCATAATAAAACAGGCATAACTACACATCACATAAATTAATACCTCACATGAGCTCTCGCCATCTCATCACGACTAGAGCAACTCATACTATATGTATTGAGTGCTCCCTGCCTGACATCTGTCTCTAGAAACCGGAAGGATACTCGTGTGTCTAATCCTACCAAGCCGGAGATACACTGAATGCCTACACCTACCGAGTAAAGATAGTCAGAAAACAAACCTTGCACGGGTTTACAGGCTCTCACCGAAGGCGGGTGCACTAGTCCGCCTACTACAATAGCGTGATGTCTAAGACGTCTCTTATACATGATCATATGAAATGTGCAATATGTGGAGTCTCAAACAATCATGCAGAAGTTTAATATTCTAGACATGCTCTGATTTTTAAATAGAAATCCAAAAACACTATTCCTAAGATTTAACCAAATCCCAAGAATAAAACTAGCATAAAATTATACACAGAATATCAAGAGCAGTCCACAATGTTTCACAAGTTCACAGTTCATTAAAATAATTATTCAAATAATTTAATTTAATAAAATCAAGAAATTTCATTTTTCAGAACAATTCTAATTTTAATCAAAAATAATAGAAAATAAGGAAATTGAATCCTCTATCTCGAAATAGTAATTATGTTGAGTCCACGATGCTAGAAAAATCCTATATTAATCAGCTAGTTGTTCAGACGGTTATTTTCAGATCTCGATACGTTCTCTTGAAAAAGTGAATTTCGAAACGGAGCCTCAGATTGAGAAACGAAGGTCACTACTGAATTCAAAACACCTAAAAACGTTGGGTTAGATATAAAGTTTATCAAAAACAGGTTCCGGTGTGAAACCGACCCGTGGCATGCCAAATGGTGCCATTCATGAACTATTTTCTCGATTTTCGTGCCACTTAGGAAAATAGTAATATTTTATATTAAAATTCATGTACCGACCTTGCTGAGTCCAAATTCGAAGTCAGAACTCCATTTCAAGGTCCTGAGCATTAAACGGGCTCAAAAACCTAAAAATTATAAAAATACTACGTTTTGAAAATTATCAGAAAAATATCATTCTTTTCATATCAATAATTAACGACCTTCCGGTTATTGTTTCAACACTTCAAAATTATGAGATTTCATGTTTCAATCTCCTCTATCACGTGATATAATTTTCTCAAGAAAAATAACTCAATTCTAAAATAAATAAAAAAAGACCACAAAAATTTAATATTATAAAAATACTACAGTAACCAACTTCTCACCGGAGCCGAGTTAGAGACCGAGAGTGATCGAAAATGAAAGCTGATATCGAGATGAGTTCAATGGTGGTGACGGCGAGTCGATCAGACATCAGAGGAAGAAACAGCAAGCAAAAAATCGTTCCGGTGGCAGTGATTTCGAGTGGTCTTTTCTCCGGCAAGGAGCAGCGGTTCACAACGTCAACACCTGATGTTGGTTCATTGGCAGCATCCGGTCAGGGTGGGTAGGCGTGTCGAGCACAGCAGTGGCCGGTGGCATGGCGGTGAACAGTAACAGAGAGTGGTTCAAGGACCTTCGTGAAGAAAAAGAAGAAAGGCGGGGGTTTTATGTAATTTTCAGATACTGTTGGCAGTGGGACACATGTTACTACCTGATTGGACCGAAAAAATTTTCTGAAATTCTACTTTGACCACAAATTTTAAAAAAATTCTTTCACTTTAGTCCCTCCTTAATTACATTTTTGACCTCGGTTGATAATTTCTTTTTCACTTTTGCCCCAAATGGACCTAGATTTTATTTTGTCTAGGTTCAATACCATTGATTTAATTTGAAATATTTTCGGATTTTTATTTAATTAATCTGAAAATGTAAAATTACCAAAATATACTTAAATTAAAATTACTTAATTATCGTTACAAAATTTAGGATTTTACATCCTTTCTTCCTTAAAAGAATTTCGTCCCAAAATTTGAATATAAGGGTCAAAGTACAACTTCAAGTTGAAAGTTAAACAAATGAGGATATTTTTCATATATTTCTATTTCTAGTACTCAAGTGGCTTCGTTTTCCTTAGGGTGTTGCCAAAGAACCTTGATAAGTGGTATCTCTCTATTTCGAAGCACTTTGAGCCCTCTCCCGAGTATTCGAACTAGTTGTTCCTCATATGTTATATCTTATTATAATAGCACTTCCACAAGCTGAATAACATGCGATGGGTCAGGCACATACTTTCTGAGCATTGAGACATGAAAAACATTGTGCACTCGGCCCAATTATGGTGACAAATCCAAGCGATATGCTACGGGTCTAATTCTAGTAGTAATTTCAAATGGTCCAATATATCTTGGAGCCAATTTACCTTAAGACTAAATCTAGTGATTGCACGCCTTGGCATTACTTTCAAGAATACTTGATTACCAACTTCGAACTCTGCATAACTTTAAATCTTTCCTGAATCCTGTTAATTTTCTCAGTAGTCTCTTGTATAAGTTCAAGCCTAAGAGTAACACGCTCCTCTGCATCAGCCCAATACAAGGGTGATCTACATGGCCTCCCATATAATACCTTATATGGAGCTATGCCAAGACTAGTTTGGTAGCTATTGTTATAAGTAAATTCCACCAATGACAGGTGATTATCCTAACTTCCACCAAAATCTAATATACAAGAGCGAAGCATGTCTTCTAGAATCTGAATAGTCCTCTCAGATTAATCATCTTTCTGAGAATAGTGAGTAGTATTGAGATTTAATTCTATCCCCAAAGCTCTTTTCAAAGCTCTCTAGAACTTGGATGTAAATTTTGGGTCTCTGTCAGATACTATGCTTGATGGCACTCCATGCAATCAAACAATATTCTTAATGTAGAGATAGCTAAGCTCATTGAATGAAAAATCAGACCTAATCGGTATGAAATGAGTAGTTTTCATCAAAAGAGCAACGATCACCCAAATTGCATTTTTCTTTCTTCGTGTCATTGGCAAACCCATCACATAGTCCATTGTGATCTTATCCCATTTCCACTCTGGTATGTCTAAAAGTTGTAGCAGTCCAGCTGGTCTCTGGTGTTTAGCTCTGATTTATTGACATGTCATGCACTTAGCCACAAAAGTAGCTACATCATATTTCACACTTTTCTACCAATACTATCTCTTCAAATCATGAGACATCTTTGTGCTACCAGGATGTACTGCAAACCTAGACTTATAAACTTCAGTGAGAATGGTCTCTCTAAGATGAGGATCATTGGCTACTACTAGCATTCCTCTGAAAAGCATTAATCATTCTCTATTTGTACTCAACCTTCCAATTGTCCACCCATTTTCAAGTTGATTCCAGATTGTCCTCAACTCTTGGTCTTGCCATTGACTTTACTGCATAGCCTAGAGAAGTGAAGCTATAGCAACAACATTACTAAGATAAGCAGCACTGCTGGACTCAAGGTACTGCAAGTTATAATCACCAATTGCCACTGAGTTCTTTTAGTCTTGAAAAATAAGTGTAGTCAATATACTATGAGGTTTTCTACTCAAAGTATCAGCTACAACATTGGCCTTGCCAAGATGGTACTATAATTTGAAGTCATAGTCTTCCATATATTCAACCCATCTTTTTTGCCTTAAATTCAGATCCTGTTGAGCGAAAAGGTATTTTAAACTCTTATAGTCAGAGAATATTTCGAATTTTATACCATACAGATAACACCTCCAAATTTTGAGTGAGAAGGTTACTGCTACAAATTTTAGGTCATGGGTAGGATAGTTTCTCTCATGTGGCTTCAACTGACGAGAAGCATACACTATAACTCGACTATTTTGCATCAGAACACATCCTAATCCCGTTTTCGAAATATCGATATACACCACGTAAGGTTCATTACTCTCAAATATAATAAGAGCAGGTGTTATTGTCAAACTATGCTTCAGTTTCCTGAAAGTTTCTTCACAATCACTATCCCAAACAAACTTGATATCTTTCCTCATTAACCTCGTCAATGGTAATACAACCCTTAAGAAATTCTGAACAAAACAACGATAATAGCATGCCAAACTGAGGAAACTTCGTATTTCTGTCACATTCTTTGGTCTTTTCCACTTTAGAATAGCTTCTACTTTAGTAGGATCGACTCAGATACTTTCTTGAGAAATTACATGCCTTAAAAATTTAACTTCTGATATCCAGAAGTCACATTTCGATCGCTTGGCATATAACTATTGACTTTTCAAAACTTTAAGCATAATCTTTAAATGTTCGGCGTGATCTTTCTGAGTCTTGAAATACACCAGGATATCATCAATAAAAACAACTACAAAACGATCAAAGTACGACCTGAAAATCTAATTCATGAGGTCCATAAAAGCTGCAGGTGCATTCGTCAAACCAAAAACTCGAAGTGACCGTAACGAGTTCTAAATGCTATTTTTGGTATATCCTCCTCTCTTATCTTCAGCTGGTAATAACCTTACCTCAAGTCAATCTTGTAAAAGAATCTTGAACCACCAAGTTGATCAAATAGTTCGTCAATCCTTGGTAAGGATACTTGTTCTTTATTGTCAATTGGTTTAACTTCCTGTAGTCCACACAAAGCCTCAATGTACCGTTAGCTTCCTTGGTGAACAAAACAGGAATACCCCAAGTAGAAGTACTACTTCGAATGAAACCCTTGGATATCAAATCATCCATCTATTCTCTTAATTCATTCATCTGTGCAGTAGCCATGTGGTAGGCTGGAATAGAAATTAGTTGAGCCCTAGGAACAAGGTCAATACAAAACTCGATCTCCCTATCTCGTGGTAGCCCTAGTAAATCCTCTAAGAATACCTCTGGATATTCACTCACCACCGGTATCCATAGGCCTTGATCATTAGTTTTTATTTTGCCATCAATGGCAAACAAGTTCTCATAACACTCAAGTTTCTTCCTTCTACCCAAACAGGCTTTTAGGGCAGAACTTGGTTTCAATGAATTCATTCGATTTTGACATCTTATGGGTTGTCCATCATCTAGAAAAAGTGTCACCCGTTTATCATAACAATCGACCATAGCTCGATACTTACATAACCAATCTATACCGAGTATTACATCATATTGTTTCATTGGCAACACAATTAAATCAACAAGTAATTCTTTACCATCAATCACCACACAACAAGATTTACACACACTAGACACATTAGCTACTCCACTCATAGGTGTTCCCAAAGTCAAGACATAATCCAATTCAGAAAATTCTAACCCCAAAAGTTGAACAAACAAGAAGGATATGAATGAATGAGATGTACCAGTGTCAAATAAAATGCTTACCCAAAAGTGTGAAATAAGAACCACATCGTCAACAACACCTCGGCCAGTGTATTCATTTATACCATCAGTTCCAGAAATTGCATAAGCTTGGCCAATGACTTCTCCTCTTCCTTTATTACCTCTTCCTTGTCCAGGATGATTGTTGCTAGATCCGGGGCTACTGCTACCATATCCACACCCTCCTTGACTACCTAAAGCCTGAGGAGTCTGAAAATTCTGAGTGTAACCTTGGGGGCAGTACTGATGTTGGTAAGGTGGTGGAGATGAAAAAGCTTGGGAAACACCTTGAGATGGATGAGGCCTAGCTTGAGTGTTCTAGTAAGGTGCTAAACAAGAATAGCTTCCAAGTGGTCCTCCTTAAGAAATAGGGGATTTCTATAGACGTTTATGGCACTCATTCTCCTTATGACCCTGCTGACCACAGTGGTAAAACGTATAGGGACTGAACCTCCTTTTACTTGATGATCCACTGCTAGTTTAGCTTTCGCTGTTTAGTAAATCTTGGGTAGATCATTGTCCTTAGTTCCTCTTATTCACTTTTCTATCATTAATTTTATTCTTCCTTGCACCTTGCTTGTCTTCTATGGCTTCAACTCGTTGGGCAGCTAACATTACTTCAGAGAGAGTGGCAAACGAGTGAATAGAAATATGGTTGTGGATGTTTCGATTCAGACCATTCTTGAACTTCGTAATTCAATAAGTGTCATGCACTACTAGGCTAAGGGCAAGGCTTACCAATTTTGTGAACTCTATCATGTATTGGTTCATTGTTTTATTCCCCTGAGTCAGTCTCTCAAAACGCCCAACTACTTCAGCTTGTTGATCATCATTTGCATAATGCGCTTTGAGGAGTCTTTCAAATTCTTCCTATGTTATGCTTTTTACATTCTGCATAACCTCAATAGTCTTCCACCAATGGATAACATTCCCCATCAAGTGAGATATAGCAAATATATCCCAGAACTCTCTAGGAGTACCAAGGGTCTGAAAGTGTCGTATCATCTCATGCAACCACGTGTTGGCAACTAATGGGTCTGAGGCTCCATCATATTGTCTAGGTTGAAGGTGCATAAACTTCTGAAGATGGAAAACTTGATCGACTTGATGCTCTTGCTGTGGTTGAGGGTGAAGATTATAATTGGGACCTTGCATCCAAAGGAAAGCATGACACATTACTTCAAAAAACTAGTTGAAGTTTTGTGGAACTGGAGGGGGCTCGACACCATGTTGGAGCCTCGGAGCTCTCCTATGAGGCATTTTGAAAGTCTGAAATGATATACCAAACTATTAGTGAGCTAATGATGCATACCGCCAAAAAAACAATTTCAATCTAGTTTAATGGTGCTATATCTTAAGTATTTAAATCTCCAGCTCTAATACAAAAATTTCTATCACGACCCAAACTTTGGAATAGTGTCAGAAGGGAAATTTCGCTAGAAATGGAGAAATTCCTTAATTTATAAAGAAAAGGTTTTAAGAGTTTTGAATGTTTTTTAAACGGCACAATAAATAAAACATTTAGAATTCCAACCAGTCAGCCTACCCTATAGTTCATAGTCACTAATAAATATAGACTGAATAATTAAGAAGAACCAAATTTAAATAATTAATCGAGTATTACCATTCACACCTTAATATCAAACTAGTATAGCATATATATTTTATAGACATAATCAAGTAGCATAATCCATTTATTTAACAAGTTTTCAATATAAGTCTTAAATCTGTACCCCTAGCATTACTAAGTCACGAACTACGAGTGAAAGATAACTCTTTAATCTGCTTATTGATCATCAATGTTACACCGGACACTACCTGTGAGGAAAGTAAGGGATGTGAGCATAAAATGCCTAGTAGATTACTCAATTTCCCTTTTTGGAAAAGTTCTTTATAATCATCAAAACACCTACATGGTTTAGTAATACTAGAAAGCATTTTTATAAATATTAAGTTTTCAAAACATATATAGAAGACCATGCTAAAACTAAAACTAGATGTTCATGTCAAAACACATAAAAAATTATATTAAAACAGGCATAACAGCACATCATATAAATCAACACCTCAGATGAGCTCTCACCAACTTATTACGACTAGAGCAACTCATATTATATATATTGAGTGCTCCCTGCCTGACATCTATCTCTGGAAATCAGAGAGATACCTGTATGTCTAATCCTACCGAGACGGAGATGCACTGAATGCCTATACCTACCAAGTAGATATAGTTAGAAAACAAACCCCGCACAGGTTTACGGGCTTTTTTATGAAATGTGCAATATGTGGAATTTCGAACAATCATGTAGTGGTTTAACATTCTAGACATGCTCTGATTTTAAATAGAAATCCATTTTGTACTTAAAAATCTAAAAATATTTTTCCTAAGATTTAACCAAATCCCAAGATCAAAACTAGTAAAAAATCATACACAGAATATCCAGAGTAATCCACAATTTTTCACAAGTTCATAATTCATAAAAATAATAATTCAAATAATTTAATTTAATAAAATCACGAAATTTTATTTTTTCAAAATAAATTCTAATTTTAATGAAAAATAATAAAAAATAAGGAAATTAAATCTGTTACCTTGAAATAATAATTATGTTGAGTTGACAACGCTAGAAAAATCCTCACTTGATTAGCTAGTTATTCAAACGGTCGTTTCCGAATCCCGACACATTCTCTTGAAAAAATGAATTTCCAAACAGAGCCTTAGATTGAGAAATGGAGGTCACCACTAAATTCAGAACACCTAAAAAGGTTGGATTAGCCATAAAGTTTGTAAAAAATGGGTTCCAGCACGAAGCACGAAAAATGATGCAATTCATGAGCTATTTTCTTGATTTTCGTGCCACTTCGGAAACTAGTAATATTTTATATCAAAATTTTTATCCCAACCTCACTGAGTCCAAATTCGAAGTCAAAACTCAGTTTCGAGGTCCCGAACATCAAATGTGCTCAAAAATCCAAAAATTATAAAAATATCACATTTTGAAAATAATTAGAAAAATACCATTTTTTTCATACCGATGATTAACGACTTTCTGGTAACCATTTCAACACTTCAAAATAATGAGATTTCATGTTTTAATCTCTTCTTCCACGTGGTATAATTTTCTCGGAAAAAATATCTCAATATTGAAATGATTAGAAAATATCACAAAAATTTAATATTATAAAAATGCTACAGTAACCAACTTCTCACCGAAGCCGAGTTAAAGGCCTAGAGTGGTTGGAAATGAAAGTTGACGTCAAGACAAATTCAACGGTAGCGACGGCGAGTTGATTAGACATCGAAGGAAAAAACAGCGGGCGAAAAACCGTTACAGTAGCGGTGATTTTGGGCGGTCTTTTCTTTGATGAGGAGCTGTGGTTCACGGCGGCAACACCCGTCGCTGGTTTGTCAGCGGCTTCTGGTCAGGGCAAGTAGGCATGTCGAGCACGGCGATAGCTGGTGGAGTGATAATGAACAGTAACAAAGAGTGGGTTCAAGGACTTTCGTGAAGATGAAGAAAAATAAAGGTGCAGGTTTTTATACAATTTTCAGAAACTGTTGGTAGTGGGACACGTGTTACTACCTTATTGGACCGAAAAAAATTTCTATAATTTCACTTTGGCCACAAATTTTAAAAAGATTCTTTTACTTTAGTCTCTTCTTAATTACATTTTTATCTTCGGTTGGTAATTTCTCTTTCACTTTTGCCCAAATTCACCTAGACTTTATTTTGTCTAAGTTTAATACCAATGATTTAATTTGAAATATTTTTAAATTTTTTTTTAATTAATCTAAAAATATAAAATTACCCAAATGGCCTTTAATTAAAATTACTTAATTACTCTTACAAAATTTAGGATTTTACAATACTAACAAAAGCCAGGGATATCATAGTTATCGTTCGTTTTGGAGATAATCCGTGAGAGAGAAAAAGACGAGAAAGTAAAAGGTTTTAAAAATAATTATAAAACTATAGTGCCACATGTCAGAAGCTGAGCTAAAGGGAATAGTTTTCTTAAATTGTTCTTTGACCCGTTTTTTAATTTTTTTTATCACTTTCACCCTTAACTAATTATATTTTAGTCCTTCTTTTTAAAAATGCTTTACACTTTAGCCCCAAATGCACCTAGATTTTAACCAATCCATATTCATTCAATAATTCGATTTTTTTAATTAGGTCAAAAGACCCAAATACCCTTACTATTTTAAGGGGTTGTACAGAAAATGATAAAGGGGTGGATCGAATCTATGATACCATATAGAAATTGAGATAGAGAAAATATGTTGATTCACTGTTCTCATTAATTATACTGGTATTTATACAAGTTACATAAGAATAAAAGTGTACAAAAAATTTATTTGGTCAACTAACCCGGCCAACTGAACCTAACTCTATCCAAATTTGGTGGTTCTAGGTTCTATTGGGTTAGGTTGGGTTTAAAATGCAAGACCCAACTTATTTTTAAAGGACCCATGCGTTATAGGCTTCATAGGCTGATACAAGCAGACCGACCAAAGAAATACTTGTGTATGTATAAAAGTTTATATAAGTGCGAAATATATATATATATATATATATATATATATATATATATATATATAAACTTTCAATAAATGAGTTCATGGGTTCAATCTAATTTTGATCCGAACTCGTTTAAGATAAAACCAAACTCGCTAATTTTGTACGAATTTCGAGTCGTGTTATCGTCGCCCCTAATTATACCTATTACAAATATACCTATATAAAAAAAAGAAAAAAAAAAAAAAAAGGTATACATCATCATTTCGAGTAATATGAATCTTCGGTAATATATGCAAAACGTGTTGAAATTATTGATGGTGGAGTCATTGGTGAGTCTCTGATTGAATCCCTCTCTCCTTTTTATAGAAGATAAATATTCGGCTGCTCGTGGCAGTGGCGTGGCCTCACGACGACTACATGTTATGCCCACATGAGAAACGCGTGAGAGATTGAGCCTTTTCTAGATAGAAACATTTGTTTTCGTCACTTTCTCTTTTCCATATTTTCATAAATATAATACTGTGAATGTACGTAATACAAATACCTCTTATAAAACAACACTACTGTATATGTACTATGTTGTACTGACATTATATTATACTTTTTTTTCGGCACGTGCATGCTTCTCCCACCTATAAAAGAGGCCGCCACGTTTGCCATGATCCCATGTATAATATTTCGTGTCTTTGAAAAAACCATCCTCTGAAGTAGAGAATATATTTCTCAGTTTGAATAGATTTCTCCGAAAATGATTCCCAAATGCATTGTGATCATTTCCACATGGCCATACCATAAGAAGCACGGAGATGGAGACGATGATGCTCCGGACTACGACTATGCCCCGGCTGCATGCCTAGTCAACTTTGATGGCGATGATGATGATGATGCCCCCGACTACGACTATGCGCCGGCTGCAACGATCGAAAACCAATGCGACGAAGGCGATGATGATGACGACGCTCCGGACTATGACTACGCTCCCGCAGCATCCATGGACGGCCTTGCATGCATGCTAGCTGATCATGGCTTTGAAGATATACAGTAATGACTTCGGTGCAGGCAGCTGACTGCATTAATTTATAATCTAATAAAAAAGCTCTTTTTATAGTTCTCTCCATATTCTTTTCTGAGTTAGGAGATTTAAAAGGAATGATTATACTATTAAATCTTGTAATTTTTTAGTTGGTAAAGTTTTTATAATAATCAGCAGGGAAGCGCTGAATGACTTTTAATTTGCTCCAAATAACGAAACTATATATGTGTGTTCATGTATATTGTTGAATTTAATTTGTTTGACAATAATATTGTTGTGCTAATTTCTTTAATGAGTGGCAAATCGTGTGAATTTTTTTTTTTCTTAAATCTTGTACTCTGTCTAGAACAAATAGATATAGAAAATCTGCCTCATTTCCAAAAGATGTGCCATACTGATAAAAACCGGGGATATCATAGTTATCGTTCGTTTTGTTTGAAGCAAAATGTGGTTTGTTGGAGGATATCGGAGATTCCATTTGGTGTACGTACTACTAAAAAAAATAAATAAATAAAGACTCCACACACAACCTACAAGAAGAGTATATTAACATACAAAAGATAAGAAGGGAATATGTCCAAAAATAGAATGAAATCATGATCGATCAGGCCAACAACTTAATTAGTTCCGGCACGCACTTACGTGAAATTCTAGAACTAAGTACTATAATTCTCTTCTAAAGAGTCAATTAATTAAAGACCGGATATTAATTTAGTTTTTTTTCCAAAAAGAAGTTTATATAATATCGCTCCGTGGCTAATTAACCTTGCTAATTGGAGGACCCCATATATGATAATATTCATGACTTCACGTTACATGCCTGAAGATCCAGTGGCCGGCGTACTGTGATCAACCTGCCTAATTCGATCGGCTAGCTGAAGATCAATTTAACTATCATATTTCTCTAACGGATGATATAGTTCATTTCTTTTTCAAGTTATACGATATACTTTACTGTGTTATATTAGATGGTACCAATTCTCATAAAATTGAGATTATAGACAAGGACCACCTGTATAATTAACTGTGAGACGTTTGTATGTAAATGTTATCACTAATATTTTATATATGTTAGCTGAATATTGAATAGTCATTCTCGGTTGACTTATTGTACGCATTTAGTACATGGTGTTAAAAATTTTAGACATAAAAATGCTCTGCTCTTCCGAGGTTTAAGCTACATATTAGGGACATGGGAGCTGATATCGTCAATTTTCGGTTACTTTTATATGTATATACACCAGTAGTTTTTTTTTTTTTTTTTTTNATGCACATTTTTTTATTGTAAAAAGTAAAAAAGAGAAAAAGTATTAATGATGCACGTCTTTCATGCACTTCATTATAGCCGTTGGATCACCATTATATGATGATCCAATGGCTAAAAAAAAATACCTACCCATAGTTAAAGAAAAAAAATACTTATTGGATTGGCAACCATATATATATATATATATATATTGGCACTAATCTAGTAAGTTTTTTTTACCTATTTATAAATATTTTTTTGATTAAAATTGATCATACATATTATAAAAACAGAAGAGATAAAAACATTAAATAATAAATTTTTTTTAACTAATCAAATTGCGATATTATAATCCGACCATTATAAAAAATAGCTACTGAATTTGGAAGATATATATATTTACATATAAAGCAGGTACTATGCTGCCAAATAATTGAATACCATCCCTAACCCTAAATACCATCCCTGTTAATATTCCTCAACAGGTTATGCTCCTCCGTTTATCGGTCTCCGTGATTAAACATTTAATTTAGTCGATACGCAGACAGCACATTCTAACAATTAATTCATCTTTCTGCCCCTAAATATTTAATTAAGCTTTAACCGATTTTCTTGTACCTTTTTCCTCCCTCAGTACTCCAATATCTGGGAAGTCCACACACTTTTACTTAATATATTTTCCAAAAAAGAAAAGAAAAAATTGTCTTTATTTGTTAAAAAAAAAATTGCTCACATTTAAAATATTAAGAGCCATAAAAAAAAAATAAAGTCCACACGCAAACACATCATACAGATGCATTCCTTGACCTAATTCATGCAAACGTCAAAGCATGATCAATTGATCATATATAGGCATGGCCCATGCAATTGTCTGACTCCAAACAGAAAACAACTGATCTACGACGATCGAGTACCTTCTGCTGAATTTAAGGTTGTATATTTCCCGTATATATAGCTAGTGTTGACTTTTGCCATAGCTCGTTGTAAAAGAATCTTAGATCATCCCAACGTTTAATTCTTCTAAAATGACATATAAACTAGTGAATTATCTCAAGGTGCTCAAGAATATTCTCGAATTAATATTTACTCGATCTATTCTTTTTAAGCTTATTCTATATAAAGGATTATTATATACAAGATGGCACAGCTGCCAAAATAAACAAAAATTAAACGGCAAAAGATGATCGATCGGTAGGTTTACCACCTTAATATAGTTAATTTGTTGAGGTTATTCTGTATAATATGACTAAGTTAGGGTCCCAGATAGAGGGCCCACATGCACAGTTTTGGCACTTTTCATGCACAAGTATATTAATGAAGTATATTTTTATTGGTTAATTATCTATGTACTCACACGTTTTTGGTAATTTAAATTTTGTAAATGGAAACTTCGTTTCAAATTTATCGATCATATAATAAACATAGGTCCCCAATTTTTTCCTAATGTCTCACTTAAATCCTCGTTCATATTTTTTTATGGTAGTTTGTTGTCTTGATAAAACTTGAAGTTTGTTGTAGTATTTGGATTGATTAGATTTGATTTAATATTGAACTAAGATTATTATTTTTTATTAAGTCTGTGAACTTATTTCTGTCATTTTTGTTTTCTATATTTGTTATGGATGATACAAACTGCGAAAGAGATTAACAGGATGAAATTCTAAATATTTTATTTAAATAAACAGTTTATAAGACTGAAACTTTTAAGACCTTTATAAAATAAATTAAGTATTTCCCATCTTAGTGCAATTCAGCACAGATTTTGTATCGTGACAAAATTTAAGGTATCAAAGCTTAAGTTTAATAGCTCAGATGTAACACCATTAAACTAGATTGACATTATTTTTATAATAAATACGCATCATTATCTCACTAACAACTTGGCATATTGTTATAGAATTTTAAGGAAGCCTCTAAGAAGAGTTTCGATGCACTAGCTGGGTGCCGAAGCTCCTTATCATCCGGATTTCACTCTTCTGATTAAGGCAATACAACAGGTATTTGTCTAGATGAGCAATGCATTCTATCAGCCTCTAGCTCTGAGAGAATATCAATTGGATTAATCAGATCATCTCTAGTGATTTATGCACCTCTAGTCAGGGTAGTATGACAAAAAACCAGAATTTTTCATGGTAATTGCTTGGTTACGTGAGATGGAGAGATACTTTCGAGCCATTGACACTTTGGTTGAGTTTTGGATAGTTTTTGCTATCACCTGTCTGACGGAAAATGTCATTCGCTGGTGGGAGACAATGGAGATTATAGACAAGGACTACCTGTAATTAACCGTGAGATGTTTTTATGTAAATGTTATTACTAATATTTTATATATGTTAGCTAAATACTGACTAGTCATTCTCTGTCGACTTAATATACGCATGCATTTATTGTAATTATGAATAGATCACAAATTATCATGTCATGATAATATTAGTACGTAAGTTTTAAGATTTAGTACATGGTGTTAAAAAATTTAGACATAAAATTGCTCTGCTCTTTTGAACTTTAAGCTATATATTAGGGACATGGGAGCTAATATTGTCAATGTTGGGTTAGCTATATATATATCTATATATATTTGTCTGATTATGAAAATTTAATTAGTTACGGATATTAGATAGAGTTATGAATCCTAATTATTTGTACCAACTAATGTCAGATTGATGATCCAGTTATTGGTATTTCAATTAGGATATGTAACTTTCAAAATAAACTATAAAGAGTGATAATTCGCTTTATCATATGATCAATTGCTTTTTAAAAAATAATAAAAGAATTGGGATTGTAAAATCCTAAATTTTGTAAAGGGAATTAAGTAATTTTAATTCAAGGGCATTTTAGTAATTCTATATTTTTGAATTATTTGAAATTAAATTATTAGTGTTGAACCTAGATAAAATAAAGTCTAGGTGCATTTGGGGTAAAAGTGAAAAAGAAATTACAAACCGGAGACAAAAGTGTAATTAAGGAGGAACTAAAGTGAAAAAATCTTTTTAAAATTTGTGGCCAAAGTGGAATTTCATAAAGTATTTTTCGGTCAAACCAGATTGCACCACGTGTCCCACTACTATAGTTTCCAAAAATTGCATATAAATCCCCCAACCCTCTCTTCTTCTTCACCAAGTTCCCCCGAAATGCCTCTTTGTTATTGTTCATTCGTTGAGCCACCAGCCACCGTCGTGCCTAACGCGCCCACCCACCATGACTGAAAGACGCCGACAAAGTTACACTCAGTGCCGCCGTCCTGTTCCGCCGTCCCTCGCCGGAGAAAAAGCACTCCGAAGGTCGCACCATAGGAACAGATACTTGTCCATCATTTCCTCCTCTGACATCCGATCATCTCACCACCACCACCGTTCAACTCGTCTCAACTCTAGCTTTCAGTTACGACTACTCTCGGCCTCTAACTCGGGTCCAGTGAGAAGTTTACAACTGTAGCAATTTTATAATATTTAATTTTTGTGGTATTTTTGTAATTATTTCGGAATTGAGTTATTTATCCCGCGAAAATTATACCACATTAAAGAAGAGTTTGAAATATGAAATTTCATAATTTTGAAGTGTTAAAATGGTCACCGGAAGATCGTTAATTATCGAAGTGAAAATGTTGCATTTTTCTAATTATTTTCTAAATGTGGTATTTTTATAATTTTTGGAGCCCATTTAATGTTAGGGGAACTCGAAACTGAGTTCTGACTTCAAATTTGGACTCAGTGAGGTCGGGACATGAATTTTGATATAAAATACCACTATTTTCTGAAGTGGCATGAAAATCGAGAAAATAGCTCAAGATTTGCACCGTTTTTCGTGCCATGGTCGTTTCCACAGCGGGACCCATTTTCGACGAAATTTATACCTAATCTAATGTTTTTGGCTGTTCTGAATTCAGTGGTGACCTCTATTTCTCAATCCGAGACTCAGTTTGAAAAGTCAACTTTTCAAGTAAACGTGATGAGATTCGAGAACGACTATCTAAACAGCCGGGTGATCAATTAAAAATATTTCTAGCATCGTTAGCTCAGCATAACTACTATTTCGAGGTAGGGGATTCAATTTCCTTGTTGTCCATTATTTTCAATAAAATTAGAATTTATTCTGAAAAATGAAATTTTGTGATTGACGATCAATAAGCAGAATAGGAAGCTATTTTTTAGTTATAGTTTGAGATTTGGTAATACTAGGAGTGTGAATTTAAGACTTATATTTAAGTCTTGTTAAATAAATAGATATTATTAACATTCAGATTAAATGTGTTACTTTGAATATGACTGTAAACTATATATGTCATACTAGTTTGATGTTGAGGTGGGAATGATAATGCTCAGTAAACTATATGAAATTTGGTTTTTCTTATAATTTTTTAGTATGTGTTTATTAATAACTATGAGCTGTGAGATAGGTCCATTGATTGGAATTCCCAATACTTTTGTTAAAAAAAATAATAATAAAAAATAAAGAATTTCTAATTCTAGTGAGATTCCCACTATCCCGTGGTTTGGGTCGTAACAGAAATTGTGGTATCAGAGCCAGAGTTTTAAATACCTCGGACATAGCACCATTAATCTAGATTGAAATTATTTTTATGACGATATGCGTCATTACCTCACTACTAGTTTGGTATATCATTTCATACTTTCAAAGATGTCTCCTAAAAGAGCTCCAAGGTGCCAACCTGGTGCCGAGCCCCCTCCAATTCCACATGACTTCAACCAAATTTTCGAAGCAATGTGTCATGCTTTCCTTGAGATGCATGGTCCTAACCTTTAGCCTCAACTTCAACCATAGCAAGAGCATCAACCCGATCAGGCTGATCATCTTCAGAAGTTTATGCACCTTCAGCCTAGACAGTATGATGGAACCCCAGACTCACTAGTTGCCAACGCATAGTGACGTGAGATGACACGATACTTTCGGACCCTGGGTACTCCTAGAGAGTTCTAGGCTGTGTTTGTTATCTCTTGCTTGACGGGAAATCCTATCCATTGGTAGGAGACAATTGAGGTTATGCAAAATATAGAAGGCGTAACATGGGAAAATTTTAAGAGACTCTTCAAAGTGCATTATGCAAACGATGATCAATAAGCTAAAGTGGTTGGTCATTTTGAGAGACTTACTCAAGGGAATAGAATAGTAAACTAATACATAATAGAGTTCACAGAATTGGTAAGCCTTGCCCTTAGCCCAATAGTGAGTGACACTTACCGAATTACGAGTTCAAGAATGGTCTGCATCAAAACATCCACAACCGTATTGCTATTCACTCGTTTGCCACTCTTTCTGAAGTAGTGTTAGCTACCCAACGAGCTAAAGCCATAGAAAATGAGCATAGTGTAAGAAGGAATAAAAGCAACGAGAGAAAAGTGAATAAGAGGAACCAAGGACAGTGGTCTGCTCATGGTTCCCCTAACAGCGAAAGTTATACTAGCAATGGTTCAACAGGTAATAAGAGGTTTAGTCCTTATATGTGTTACCACTGTGGTCAGCAGGACCATAAGAGGAATGAGTGCCCAAAATGTCTGCAAAAATCCCCTCTTTCTTAAGGAGGACTACTTGGAAGTTATTCTGATTCAGCACCTCTCCAGAACACTCAAGCTAGGTCACAGCAATCTCAGGGTATTTCCCAAGCTTTTTCATCTCCACCACCTTACTAGCACCAGTACCGCCCCAGGGTTATACTTAGAATTTCCAAACTCCTTAGGCTTCAGGGAGTCAAGGAGGGTGTGGATATGGTAGCAGTAGTCCAGGATCTAGCAGCAGTCATCCTGGACAAGGAAGAGGTAATAAAGGAAAAGGAAAAGTCACTGGCCAAGCTTAAGCAATTTCTGGAACTAATGGTAACAATGAACACGCTGGTCGAGGTGTTGTTGACGGTATGGTTCTTATTTCATATTCTTGGGCACGTGTTTTGTTTGACACTGGTGCATCTCATTCATTCATATCCAGATTGTTTGTTCAACTTTTAGGGTTAGAATTTTTTGAGTTGGATTATGCCTTGCTTTGGGAACATCTTTGGGTGGTGTATCTGATATGTCTAGTGTGTGTAAATCTTGTTGTGTGGTGATTAATGGTAAAGAATTACTTGTTGATTTAATTGTATTACCAATAAAGCAATATGATGTAATATTCGGTATAGATTGGTTATCCAAGTATCGAGCTATTGTCGATTGTTATGTTAAGCGAGTAACCCTTTTTCTGGATGATGGGCTACCCGTAATATATCAAGCCTAAATGAATTCATTGAAACCAAGTCTTATTCTAAAAGTCTATTTGAGTGGTAGGAAGAAACTTAAGTGTTATAGGAACTTATTTGCCATTAATAGCAAGATGAGAACTAATGATCAAGACCTATAGATTCCAGTGGTGAGTGAATATCCAAAGGTATTTCCTGAGAATTTACCGGGGCTACCACCAGATAGAGAGATCGAGTTCTGTATTGACCTTGTTCATGGAGCTCAACTAGTTTCTATTTTAGCCTACTGCATGGCTCCTGCAGAGATGAACAAATCGAGGGAACAATTGGATGATTTGATATCCAAGGGTTTCATTTGGAGTAGTACTTCTCCTTGGGGTGCTCATGTTTTGTTTGCCCAGAAAGCAGACGATACTTTAAGGCTATATGTGGACTACAGGAAGTTAAATCAGCTGACAATAAAGAACAAGTATCCTTGCTAAGGATTGACAAGCTGTTTGATCAACTTGGTGGATCAAGATTTTTCTCTAAGATTGACTTGAGGTCAGATTATCACCAATTGAAGATAAGAGAGGAAGATATACCGAAAACATCGTTCAGAACTCGTTATGGTCACTTTGAGTTTCTGGTAATGCCTTTTGGTTTAACGAATGCGCCTGCAGCATTTATGGACCTCATGAATTAGATTTTCAGGCCATACTTAGATCGTTTTGTGGTTATTTTTATTGATGATATCCTGGTGTATTCCAAGACTCAGGAAGATCATGCCGAACATCTGAGGATAGTGCTTGAAGTTTTGAGAAGTCAACAATTATATGCCAAAAGATCAAAATGTGACTTCTGGATGTCAGAAGTTAAATTCTTGGGGCATATAATTTCTCAAAAAGGTATCTCAGTTGATTCTACTAAAGTAGAAGTTGTTCTAAAGTGGGAAAAACCAAAGAATGTGACAGACATACGAAGTTTCCTCAATTTAGCAGGCTATTACCGTCGTTTTGTTCAGAATTTCTCAAGGGTTGCATTATCATTGACAAGGTTGACCAAGAACGATGTCAAGTTCATTTGGAATAGTGATTGTGAAGAAGTTTTTAGGAAATTGAAGCACAGTTTGACAACTGCACCTATTCTTACAGTTCTTGAGAGTAATGAACCGCATGTGGTGTATACCGATGCTTCGAAGATGGGATTAGGATATGTTCTGATGCAAAATAGTTGAGTTGTAGCGTATGCTTCTCATTAGTTAAAGCCACATGAGAAGAACTATCCTACCCATGACCTGGAGCTTGCAGCAATAATTTTCGCACTCAAAATTTGGAGGTATTATCTATATGGTGTGAAATTTAAAATATTCTCTGACTATAAAAGTTTGAAATATCTCTTCATCTAACGGAATCTGAATCTGAGGCAACGAAGATAGGCTGAGTATAAAGAAGATTATGACTTCGAACTACAATACCATCCCAGCAAGGCCAATGTTGTAGCTGATGCCTTGAGTAGAAAACTGCTTAGCTCATTAGCAGCACTTATATTTTAAGATTGAAAGAACTCATTGGCAATTGATGATTATAACTTGCAGTACTTCGAGTCTAGAAATACTGCTTACCTCAGTAATATTGTTGCCATACCTGCACTTCTCCAAACTGTGCAGCAAAGTCAATGGCAAGACAAAGAGTCGAGAACGATCTAGAATCAACTCAAAAATAGTGAACAATTAGAAAGTTAGAGTACAAATAGAGAAGGATTTGTGCTTTTCAAAGGTAAACTAGTAGTAGCTAATGATCCTCATCTTAGAGAGACCATTCTCACTGAAGTTCATAAGTCCAAGTTTGTAGTATATCCTGGTAGCACAAAGATGTATCATGACCTGAAGAGACAGTATTGGTGGAAAGGTATGAAATGTGACGTAGCTACTTTTGTGGCTAAGTGCATGACGTGTTAGCAAGTTAAAGCTGAACACCAGAGACCAGCTAGACTACTATAGCCTTTATCCGAAGTGGGATAAAATCACCATGGACTTTGTAATGAGTTTGCCTACGACCCAAAGAAAGAACGTTGCAGTTTGGATAATTGTTGATCGTATGACGAAAACTGCTCATTTCATACCGATTAGATCTGATTTTTCACTCAACAAGCTTAGTCATTTCTATGTTGATAATATTGTTCGATTACATAGAGTGCCATCAAGCAAAGTTTCGGTCAGAGATCCAAGATTTACTTCTAAGTTCTGGAGAGCTTTGCAAAGAGCTTTGGCAACATAACTAAATCTCAGTACTGCTCACCATCCTCAGACAGATGGCCAATCTGAGAGGACTATTCAGAATCTAGAAGACATGTTTCGCTCTTGTGTACTGGATTTTGGTGGAAGCTAGGATGATCACCTGTCATTGGTGGAGTTTCTTATAACAACAGCTACCAAACCAGTTTTAGCATGGCTCTATATGAGATATTATATAGGAGACCATGTAGATCACCCTTATGTTAGGTTGATGCAGAGGAGCGTGTCATTCTTAGGCTAGAACTGATATAAGAGACTACTGAGAAAATTAATAAGATTCGACAAAGACTTAAAGTCATGCAGAGTCGACAGAAAAGCTATGCGGACCCAAAGAGACATGAAGTACAATTTGAAGTTGGTGATCAAGTATTCTGAAAAGTGACACCAAGGTGTGGGATCACTAGATTTGGGCTTAAAGACAAATTGGCTTTAAGGTATATTGGACTATTTGAGATTACTTCTAGAATTGGGCCCGTAGCATACAACTTTGAATTGCCACCACAATTGGGCCGAGTGCACAATGTTTTTTATGTCCCAATGCTCAAAAAGTATGTGTCTGATCCATCGCATATTATCTAGTATGTGGAAGTGCCATTACAAGAGGATATAACGTATAAGGAACATCCAGTTCGAATACTGGGGAGAAAGCTCAAAGTACTTCGAAATAGGCGGATACCACTAGTCAAGATTCTTTGGCAACATCATAAGGAAGACGAAGCCACTTGGGAGCTAGAAGCAGAAGTGTATAAAAAATATTCTCATCTATTTAATTTCCAACTTGAAGTTGTACTTTGACCTTTGTATCCGAATTTCGGGACGAAATTCCTTTTAAGGAGGAGAGGATGTAAAATCCTAAATTTTGTAAGGGTAATTAAGTAATTTTAATTCAAAGGCACTTTGGTAATTCTACATTTTTGAATTATTTGAAATTAAATTATTGGTGTTGAACTTAGACAAAATAAAGTTTAGGTGCATTTGGGGCAAAAGTGAAAAAAAAATTACAAACCGGAGACAAAAATTTAATTAAAGAATGACTAATATAAAAGAATCTTTTTAAAATTTGTGGCCAAAGTGGAATTTCATAAAGTTGTTTCGGTCAAACCAGATTGCACCATATGTCCCACTACTACAATTTCCGAAAATTGTATCTAAATCCCCTAACTCTCTCTTTTTCTTCACCAAGGTCCCCCGAAACACCTCTCTGTCAATGTTCATTCGCCGAGCCACCAGCGGCTGTCATACCCGACGCGCCCACCTGCTGTGACCAGAAGATGCCGGTGAAGCTATGCCCAGTGCCGCCATCCTGTACCACCATCCCTCGCCAGAGAAAAAGCACTCCGAAGGTTGCGCCACCAGAACGGAAACTCGTCCGCCGTTTCCTCCTCCGACGTCCGATCACCTCACCACCACCATCGTTCAACTCATCTCAACTCCAGATTTAATTTCCGACCACTCTCGGCCTCTAACTCGGCTCCGGTGAGAAGTTGACAACTGTAGCAATTTTATAATATTTAATTTTTGTGGTATTTTCGTAATTATTCCGGAA
The DNA here is from genome assembly GCA_002914805.1 of Parasponia andersonii. Lineage (NCBI taxonomy): Eukaryota > Viridiplantae > Streptophyta > Magnoliopsida > Rosales > Cannabaceae > Trema > Trema andersonii. Next base: position 670,684 of record JXTB01000165.1, read on the forward strand.
TTGAGATATTTATCCTAGGAAAATTTTACCACGTGAAAGAGGAATTTGAAACATGGAATTTCATGATTTTGAAGTGTTAAAATGGTAACTGGAAGATCGTTAATTATCGAAATGAAAATGTATCATTTTTCTAATTATTTTCCAAATGTGGTATTTTTATAATTTTCGGATTTTTGAGCCCATTTAATGTTAGGGGGACTCGAAACTGAGTTCTAAATTCGAATTTGGACTCAGTGAGGTCGAGACATGAATTTGATATAAAATACCACTATTTTCTGAAGTAGCACGAAAATCAAGAAAATAGCTCGTGATTTACACCGTTTTGCGTGCCAAAGCCGGTTCTGCACCAGGACCTGTTTTCAACGAACTTTATATCTAACCTAACGTTTTTTGGTGTTCTGAATTCAGTGGTGATCTCTATTTCTCAATCCGAGACTCCGTTTGAAAAGTCAACTTTTCAAATGAACATGACGAGATTCGAGAACGACTGTCTGAACAGCCGAGTGATCAATTAAGGATATTTCTAGCGTCATTAGCTCAGCATAACTACTATTTTGAGGTAGGGGATTCAATTTCCTTATTTATATTATTTTTAATAAAATTGGAATTTATTCTGAAAAATGAAATTTCGTGATTTTATTAAATTGAATTATTTGAATAGTTATTTTAATGAACTATGAATCTGTGAAACATTATGGACTGCTCTAGATATTTTTACATATGATTTTGTACAAGTTTTTATATTTGGGATTTGGTAAAACCACAGAAACTGTACTTTTGGAATTTTAAGTACAAAATAGATTTTTAATTAAAAATCAGAGCATATCTAGAATGTTAAACCACTGCATGGTTGTTTGAGACTCTAAATATTGCACATTTCATACAATCATGTATAAGAGTCGTCTTAGGCATAACGGTGTTGTAGTAGGCAAACTAGTACACCCACCTTCGGTGAGAGTCCATAAACCTGCGCTAGTTTTATTTTCTGACTATCGCCATTCGGTAGGCATAGGCATTCGGTGCCCCTCCGGTTCAGTAAGATTAGACACATTAGTGTCCCTCCGGTTTCCAGAGATAGATGTCAGGTAAGGAACACTCAATACATGTAGTATAAGTTGCTCTAGTTGAGATGAGAGGATGAAAACTCTTGTGATGTGTTGATTTATGTGATGTGCATTATGCTTATTTTAATTAAGACTCTTATATGTTTTGACCTAGATATCTGGTTTTAGTTTGTAGCATAGTTTTTAGTAAATGGTTTAAATCCTTAATGTTTATATAAATGTCTTTCAGTACTATTAACCATGTAGGTATTTTGAGAATTATAATAAAGTTTTCCCAAAAAGAGAAATTGGGTAACCTACTGAGCATTTTATGCTCACCTTCCCTACTTTCTCCACAGATGGTATCCAGTGTAATATTGACGATCAACAAGCGGAATAAGAAGCTATCTTTTATTTATAGTTTGAAACTTAGTAATGTTAGGAGTGTGAATTTAATACTTATGTTTAAGTCTTGTTAAATAAATGGATATTGCTAGCATTCAAATTAAGTGTGTTACTTTGAATTTGTCTGTAAACTATATATATCATACTAGCTTAATGTTGAGGTGTGAATGATGATGCTCAGTGAACTATTTGAAATTCTGGTTTTTTTATAATTTTTCAGTCTGTGTTTATTGATGACTATGAGCTGTGGGATAGGTCCACAGGTTGGAATTCCCAATACTTTTGTTTAAAAAAAAAAACCAACTAAGAAATTTCCAATTCTAGTGAAATTTCACTTATGCCACTACCTCGGAGTTTAGGTCGTGACAAGAATACCTTGCTTATATACATTAATTTATAATTATTAGACAGTAAAGTGAATAATAGTTTATATATCTCTATATATATATATTAAATATGATTTTCAATTCAGTAAGTATTTTTTTTTACCTATCTATAAGTATTGTTTTTTTAGCCGTTATATCAATTTGAGTAGTTAGAAAAAAGAAATAATAGAAATAAATACTAATTATTTAATATTTTCTTTCTTTCTTCTTTTTACCATAAAAGAATGTGCCTGACCACTACTAATTAACTAAAACTATGCCTATTGATAGATAAAAAAATACCTACTAGATTGATACCCATTATTTATATATATATATATATATATATATATATAACGCTAAAATGAAATCCATTTGTTGTACTTAGCAGTGGTTTGTACAATAATTAACCTATCTAAGAAGTGAGTCTTTGTAGGAATAGTACTTTTGAAAACACATTAAATAGATATTTTAAATTATAACTTGGCCAAAATAAGCATACGCCTTGTCAAACTATTAAAAGATTTATTTTGCAAAGGGTTCAAAAAAGTATATCATTTACCAAAAATTACTTTCGAATTAAATGGTCTAATTTCCACTTATATATATACATATTTTAATATTCTCAAATTAATATTTTTTGAAGTTTATTCTACATAAAAGATTACTAATACAAGATGGCACGGCTTCCAACATAAATAAAAATCAAACGAAAAAAATGATCGGTATGTTCTTTTTTATAATATTACAAACTAGTGGAGAGGGGGAGGAGGGTGGGGTTTTTAACCCCTACACCTCTTATTCTATTAACAGATTCTTGGCCACACGAGCTATTGCCACATGTCAGAGATTTATGCACAATTTTGGCACTTTTATGCACAAGTAAATTAATGAAGTATGTTATTTTTATTGGTTAATTGCTATTAGAGGTGGCAAAATAAGTGGGCCGTCAGGTCATCTAAGAAAACGGGTCAGCTCAATCTAGCTTGGAATTTTAAAAATGGAGTCTAGTTCGGCCCGTTTTTGGCACAAATTAAAAAGATTTTTTTCAAAATAAGAATATTATTTGTATAATTAGTTGAATATATTAGAACTTTAAAAATAAAATTTATAAAAAAATAAATAATATGTTATATATTTTTCCTATTGATAAAAGTTTATAAATAATTAAATAAGCTCAAACTATATAAGTTGAATAGTTGATGAAAAAAAGTTTAAAACAAAAATTTAAAGAAAATTATTTAAAATTATATTAAAATTTGAAAGTATAAAAAAAAAATGAAAAAATGTACATTTATAAATATTAAAAAAAGTTTTATATTTGAATTTATTTAAAAAATTAAAAATATATATTTTTAGCTAGTCGAGCCGGCCCGTACAAGCTAGATTGGCAAGCTCGGCCTGGCCCGCAGCATTCATAATTAATTACCTATATCTAGCCGTGAAGATTTATCGGATATTGTACAACGAGTTAAAATCAGGTCATATGCAAAGGGAAAATAAGGATTTTTTTTTTCTAAATTTCGTTACGTACAAAAAATTTTATAGACTATATACCCACAAAATTCTATGGAGACTCTGTCCTCCATCAATAGTTACCAATTCATGTGTTACACAAAATCTCTATCACAAGTTCTTTCTGAACATACACATTATTATAGTCAGCTTAGAATCCTTGTTGTCTATGCTTTCCAAATACTTTGGACAGACCCAAATTAGATTTCAGGTCAACTCCTTGCATTTTTTTAAGGTTACAGCTTCAATCTCAAAAGCTATGGGTACTTCGACTCACATCTCAAATTGAATCACATGAGATGGGTGGGAACAATTGAAAAAAGTGGATGAGAAAAGAAAAAAATTAATAAAGTTAGAGATAATTAAGAATAACTAGGGATGTCATAAGTAGTTATTAATAAATTTTATGATTGAAAGAGTATTTTTAAATAGTGTGAGGATGCGCAAACATAAAGGAAGCTTACTCTATTTTCAAGGGTTTTTGGCATATACACCCCATGAATTTGTTAGGATTGGCAATTTGACCCTTAAATTTTTTTCCTTGGCAATTAGGTCGTTGAATTTGTAAATTAGTTGCAATTGACACCAAGGTCGTTGAATTTGTAAATTAGTAGCAATTGACACCAATATGGTAATGGATGTTAAATTGATAACGGAAGTGGTCACGTGAATGTTATGTGACATATTATTTAAGGGCATTATAGGTATTTTAAGTTGCTAGAAACTTAGAGGGCAAAAATTGGGAGATTTTAGGAGGCAAATAAAAAATTTAAAAATTAAACTAATTCAAACTAACTAAATTTTCTTTTAATTAAAGAAATTAAGATTAAGTCTAAAATTATTCAAACCCAAATAATCCAAAAAATAAAAATTTAAAATTCAAAACTAACTAGGAATTTTTTTTTTAATTAAAGAAACTAGGATTTTTTTTATAAAGTGGGGCTTAACTAATAACCTCCACTTATTACAAATTAAAGGAAAATATATACTACTACTCAATCTCTACCCCACTCTATTAAAGAGAATATGCTTTCACGCCTACTTCCGATGTGACTCAAACCTTGAACCGAGATTCTAAGTAATAGGTGCTCTTACCACTTGAGCCAGCCTACTTCATCAAGAAACTAAGATTAACTCTAAAGATATTCAGACCCAAATAATCTGTCAAAAACAAAATTCCTATAAGTTTCTAAGTTTTCGTACTTGAAAAAAAAAAAAGAAATAAAAAAACTCACTCCTCTAGAAAAGCCAAGTAGCCAATTTCATCAAGTATTTTGTGTAGGGGTGGCAATTCGGGTTACGGCACTATACAAACATGACACGATTTTTTACGGGTTAGGATCAAAGAAAAAGGATGTGAGTCGAAATTGGGTCAACTTGCATGACACGAATAAAAAAAGGGGTCAGGTTGACCCGAACTTGACTCGTTTGACTCGCCAAAAAAATATATACATAATTAAATTATAAAAATATTTTTTATTTAATTTTTTTATGACTATTATTATAAATATATTGTTTAGGATTATAAGTTATTAGTTATATTTATAAATTACTATAATTTATTTGTTTTGAAATAAGACAATAATAAATTTAGTAAAAGAAAATATAAAAAGAAAAATATGAATCATAGCGGATTAGCAGGTCAAAATCGGGTCGTGAGTTAGGTGTCATTCACTGATACGGGTTGCGTAGATTGAGTTCAGGTCAACCCGATTTATGTGTGAGTCGAGTTAGTATTGACGTTTTTCTAACACAATGGGTCACGGGTCGGGTTTAAGTTGACATAATTTGTATATAAATTAGACTTCAACCTGACACGAACTCGACCCGTGATATGAATTGCCACTAGTTTTGTGTATTTGGGTCAGTGGTTTTTTTTTTTCTTTTTTGAAATTATATTTGGGTTAGTGTTAACAAACATAATAATATCATTTATCTTTATTCGGAAATAATTTGTGGCTTGGAATCTTAGTTTTTGTTCATCTTTGAACACTTACAAAAAAAAACAAATAAACACTTAAGCGGTCCTGCGACAAGTTGCAGAATAAGAGATGGATTTTCCCTTGCAATGCATTGATGATCATCATCTAATCTCGAACATCATAGAAAATGAAAATAAATAAATAAACAAAAACCAGTTTTATAATATATATATATATATATATATATATATATATATATATAAACGAAGACAAAAAAGAAAACCCCAGATCTGTTAACAGTAACATGCCGAATTTTAGACTGACCCATCGCCGGATTTAGACCCTGTCGTCTACTCTTGTTTCCATGACTGACACGAAGAAACCATCGTCCTCGCGACTTAACCGCATGCCACGACCAATGATTCAGTGACTGAAGCCGTGTGAAGAAAGCGCAAAATAAAATAAAAAAAACTACCTAGATCCGAAATTTGGCAGCCGCACCACGGCCAACGATTGGTCGCCTTCTTCAGACCATCAAGATCCGCATCTTCTTTGCGCCATCAAGATCCGCTGCCTCCGGTCTTTACATGAGTCGTCTCGGCTAAGTAGTGGAACTTTTACGGAAATCGATGGTTCTTTTGGGTTTGAATACTTTAAGTTAATTACTTAATTTAGATCAATCTACTTAGTCGTATTTAGTTTTAATTTAGTTAATTTTTTGTTTTTACAGAATATTAGTTTAAATTTTGAAACTTTAGAACCTTTTATTTTCATTTCTCAAGAAAAAATATAAACAGTTTTCCTCCTAAAATCTCCAAAAATAATTTATAAATATTTTTACTCATTTGGCAATCTAAAATCTCTATGATGCCCTTCAAAATATGTGCCACATGAGATTCACATGACCACTTCTGTTATCAGTTTAACGCTCATTTACATAATGGTGTCAATTGTTACTAGTTTACAAATTTAAAGACTCAATTGCCAAGAAATAAAGTTTAGAAGCAAAATTGCCAATTCAAGATAAATTTTGGAGTATGCATGCCAAAAACCCTATTTTTAAATCTTAAAAAAGAAAAGTTAGATTATGCACAACCTGTTTTAGCTAAGGCTAACCAAGTTGTCATGCCATGTCCCCCATGAATCATAACTCATGCACTTATAGTGCTATAGCTCACGTCCGTGGATAACCAAAATTAATCATAATTAGGAATATTTTTAAGCAAAATTTGAGTTGGTTTCTATTTTTTTCAACGTGATAATAAAAACATATTCGTCTTTCAGTCTTTAAATTTAAGTCTGGATATATATATAATATAAGATAATATTTTATAAAAAAAGAAAGAAAAAACCTACAATGTTTAAAAAAACTACAATGTTTAACCTTTTCATTTATATCAAATTAAACTTTCAATTTACATTTTCTTACCAAGCTCACAAATTTAGTCAAAAGTTGAAACTTTTATTTATTGAAAAATACTTTTAAACATTTACACATAAAATGTATATTAAGAATAATAATTTTGAAACCTATTATTATTCTCTCTTTTTTAAAAACTAAAGTGAAAATAATAATTATTAAAAATAAAAGAGTTTAAATTATTCAAAAGAATTTTTTTAAAAAAATAGAGTGGATGAAAAAATTTATAAAAAAATTTTCCATTCCTTCATTTGTTTTGAATAATTTGAACTCTTTTTAGTTTCAATAATTATTAAATTCACTTAAAATAATTTTTTAAAAAATAAATAATGTGAATAATTTTAATTTTGTCATTCTCGAATATTTTAAATTTTGTCCTTCTCTTTTTTTAAAAAAAAAAATGTTTTGAAAAATTTAAAATCTTGAAAAAGAGATAAAATGGGAGTATTTTTTAGCTTTTGCATTATTTTTTTTTTCTATTGTTTGAATGACTTTAAACTCTTTTTTATTTTAAATAATTATTATTTCCACTTAAAATATTTTTCTTCAAAAGATAAAAGAAAAAGACAATAATAATTAGTTTGAATAATTACTATTATTTTAATATATGCTTATGAATAAAGGGTAAAAAAGTCTTTTTTAATAAACAAAAATTTCAATTTTGACTAAATTGTGAGCCCTGCCCTATTTTATAAGAAAACATCATTGAAGTTTTATTTTAATATAAATGAAAAGGCGTGTGTTTTTTCGATAAAACACAAAACGACCTAAGTATTTTTAATATACTATCCCACATTTATAACGTTAATATACTTAACTATTTTCAGGATGTCAACCATTTCATATACCCATTATATTATTTATTATAAGCCAATCACCAAAGTTCAAAAAAAACAAATGCATACGCTTGATCCTAAGCAAGATTCAAAAGACACCAACTTCTTATTCCGATATTTGAACAATACTATTTGTTTACACGCTTAGATTTTTTTTTTTTTTTTTGTAATTTTTACAGTTAGTAAGCACGTTATAATACTTTTGTAATCAACCTGGTTACCAGTTAATCGTTAAAATTCAAACAAAAGGACTCTTCAACTAAACAAAAGTTTTAATAATATCTTACATAAAAGAGGGAAATTGTGATACAGGATAGAATCCTATTAAATGGGTTACAATATTTGTTCTGTACTCATTACTCACTTCCAAAGCAACACAAAGTTCAAAAATGCGAAAACTAGTGATCTACAATATGACAAAACTTTGTGTGGTGAAACATATTGTGTTGCTATTTGACTTGTTATTGCTAATTGCAATACCAATTGTGATGTGAGAAACTAATTGTGCTGCTCCCATTCCCTCTCCCTCTCATAATTATGATTCTTACTCCCAATTCATTTGACAGAATATTTAAGAATATGCTTCATAATTATCACGACCAAAATTCTAAGGTCGTGACTTTTAGAAATTTTTAGTTGAAACAGTGATAAACAGTGTTTTTTTTTTCCAAAATTTCAAAAAATCGAGTACTAGGGGTTTAAAATTATACTTCTCATATATGAGAAAAATTCAAGTTAAGAAAACGTCTCATTGATATAGATTTACAAAAAAAAATACTCCACTCAAAGTTTAGAAAAATTCTAATTGATTAATTTAGGAACATTTTTAAATTCATAACATTTAGAAAAAAAAAATAAGTCAAATTAAAATCTTAGGTCCATTATTTAGATAATCTACATAAAATTATTTGTATTTCTAAGTACTCAATTTGATAGCAATATTGTCCTCATACATCACTTATTAATTATACTACTATTGACTAAATAAATTTAACTTAGAAAGAAAAATGATACAGAGTATGAACCAATCAATAAAGATGTAAGAAACGACAAACACATACCAAACAACCTTGACAAGTCACTAAGACAATTTCCCCAAAATAAATCAACACTTGAAAGTGGGAATAAATAAGGGGGGTGAGCACGTGGATGCTCAGTAGAGATCGATTACAAGTTCTTATATTTAAGAAAATATACTCACATTGAAAGTCCTCTATAGTAAGTACTCCATTCAAAACAGTTCACAAAATTCAAGTAAAAATCATAGTCCAACGGTTCAAATATTTCAAATCATTGTAAAATATCTATCAAAACCAATACATATTTATTCAAGCCAACATATAACCATATATACAATCATGATGTCCGAAGTGTCCTAGTAGATCACTCGTGAGTCCAAGCTATCTAAAGAAACGCCGTAAGTCCGATCACCCAATGTAGGGCATCGTAAGTCCGATCACTCGATGTAAGATATTGTAAATATGTGAATGTATACAAATATTTTGTAAATGACAGAATAAGAATATGCTCCGTTTCCATAAAATCTCAAAATAACCGTACAGTATTTTTTTTATCAAATCACTTTTAGTCTTCAAAACTGAGTTCTTAAATTATTTTGGATTTTCTAAAAATATTGGCATTACAACAACTATTTTCTATCAAAACCCAAAAATCCAATTTCCTGCAAAAAATAATCCAAAATAGTATATATGACACGCTAACCAGTGTGACGTATCTCCCAAGCAGTTTATATCTCAAATCACGTTAAAAATGAACATAAACAGAATTCTTATAAATTATTTCACGAAATTCTATATTTATTGAAAATATGTAAAATTCATAAATTAAATTAATTTTTGAATCAAGTAATCGAATCCCTACTTCATTAGAATAGTGATACCACATTATTAGATGCTCAAGGTGTCGATTGGACGATCGTTCGAAGGGTCGGGAACCAATTCCACGCTCTCGATCGTTCACTTGGGAAACATCGACCCCTCAACGAAGCTTCGAATTAATGAACGAACCTCTTCATTGAATTTCTAATGTCCAAAATAGCTAAATTAGATATATAACTCAATTAATTCGGGTCTGGGCCGACTCCGGACTAGTGGCACACAAAACTAGACAAAATCTAAGCCGCTAGATATTGACTTTCATGTCGGTCATTAAATATAGTCAATATATATATATATATATCAAACTTCACTATTTTCCAAGTACATTCCAAAAACAATAACAAAAACGAAATCTAATGGTCGGATTAAAAACTAAAATTCAAAACTTAAAAACACAAAAAAAGCCATTAAACCGGACAAAATGGGATCGTGAAATATATACCTTAAGGTTCCTCTCGACAATACGAACCCAACGAGCCTAAGAACGTGACTTGAGACAGTCGAAATTGTCGTCAGAAATCGAAACTCCCCACGGTCAAAAACGGCGTTTTTTGGAGATATCGAGCTCGGCATGACCGGGGATTGGTGGCATGGGAGAGCTTCGCCGGTAGCTAGCCTGGACGGACGATGAGCGAGGTGGCGGCGGTGCTCCTTCGGCCGAGAGAATGAGAGAAAGTTAGAGTGAGGGAGGGAATCGGGAAGGGGAAGACGAGAGGGAGAGAGAGAGGGTAAATATATGTATATATAATATTTAATTAATTTAATTTAATTATTAATTTAAAAAATAATCTGGTGAAATGACCGTTTTACCCTATAAAACTAGGATTTTACAACAATCGTAAAAGCAAAACTATCAGTCAAAATTCCTAAAAATGATGACTTCAATCATAATGCTTGTGTATTCGAGTGCATTAAACAGGACTGCCTTAAAATCTCCGTACTTCCTCCTAACTTCGGACGTTGTTCGGGTGGTTGCTCGGGCCAATGCCTCCACATGGAAATCTCAAACTAGTTTGGTACGTATGGATATAAAACTTATGAGTTTGATATGCATATAAAATTTATTTATTGCTTCATTTGCTTTCTAGTTATAAAAGACTTTTCTTATTTTATTTTGCGACAAATTAGCTTTGTTTGCACCGTGAATGGGAGAATTTACATAGTAATTTCTGGTTGGGTATTATTGGATATGTGGCAGCTAATTCAAGATGTCTATGTTATACCATGGTATGTTACATGTATATCAACTGGCGTTCTCGTAATTCCTCTGGTATTAATGAAATAAAATATAATAGTAGATGTCTTTATTTGTTTCCTATTGTGGCACAAATTGTTAGTTCACTAGCAAATTAGTTAGTTTGGTAGAAATCGTGTACTCTCTTGGAAGTATTTTATCTCTTTTTTTCTTTAATAAGAATATTATAATTTCAAAAACTTTATAATTGGTCTTCTTCTTTTCCTTCTCTTTTCTTTTTTTTTTTTTTCCTCCCTTCAGATTTAGAGGAGCTTACTCTTGTCAGTACATCCGTCCGAACCCTTGGCTAGTGATACTCTCTGCCACTAGCTAGCAACAACACCATAAGCAGTGGCGGAGCTTGCAACTAACTTCAGTGGGGACAAAATCAAAATTAAAATTTTAAGACTAGTTTTAAAATATAATGACAACATATATAATTGCTTATATAACTTTTGGTGGATAATAATAAAATTTTAAACTAAAGGATGAGTTTTCAATAGTTATTTTTGTTTTTGCTCTATGGATGGATATTTTTCTCAACTTGCTATAGTAAGTCACACTCTTACTTATTTTCATTCCCTTCCAATTCTTGCACCTACTATCATGAAATAAGTTTTTTGTTCCATAGAAGAATATTTTCTTGAAGAATAATTTTTTTTAGGGAGAATTCCTTAGGGGGAAAAAACCATTCCACTTAATATGTGTTTGCTTCTTCATTTAAAAAGGGAAAAAAAAAATAGAAATTCATTTTCATGAAAAATAAAAAGGGAAAAAAGACAAACTAGATATTATACAATCACACATTTTAAAATTTAAAAGACAGAAAAAAGAAGAATATGCAATGATAAAGCTGAGGAAAAAGAACGACGGTCAAAGAAAGGCATATCATTCAATCAGATGATGAATATTGTGTTAATTATAAAAACTTAAAGGTAGAAAATATTTTAGCTTATTTATACAAGTTATATGAGAGGATAATCTATAGAATATTCTATAAGATAAGATGACCACTCAAAATATAAAATAATTAGAGTTAATTAGATAATTTACATAAATAAAAAATAATCTAAAATAAGTAATAATTATTATTAGGAATTATCTCCAATATGCTCCTATAAGATAAGATAGAGCTCCAGGGGAGATCCAATCTCGAACAAAGAAAAAATATGATGTTAAAGAACAGTACGTCCACCACTGAAAAAGTCGTGAAGTGGTAGAGAAGATGTAGTGTTGACTGAGATATTGACTACTTGATCGTCTGACGACTGGTGTAAATAAAAAATAAAGAAGCAAAATCGGAATAATGACTGTTTGATTATCTTAGGGCCTGTTGAAGATCGACTGTTGTAGACAAAAGTAATATGATAAAACTGAAATAGTGATTCACCAGGGGCTTATTGAAGAAGAACGTCAAAGGAAGAACTGCATATACCTTTGTTTCCGAAAAGATTTCTAACCTAAGATGTTTTCTTTTTTGGCCTAAACATGAAAACGAGAACTGTTTTTTTAACTAAAGCTTAAAACCTAAGGAACTAACGTAAAAGATGGAAATTTTTTTTTATAAATACTAAAAAAAAAAAAAAATCTCTAATACCAAACAAAACGTAAGACTTTAACTTTTTTGTTTTTTTTTTCCCTATTTTTTGAACCTAAAACAAACAAACGTGACTTTTTTTAAACTAAAATAAAACAAAAAAAATTAGAAACAAAAAGGATAAGGGATTTGAGGGAGGAGAGAAACATGAGTGATAGGGCGGAGTTGGTCATCACACTTACACTAAGGTTATGGTATTTGGATTTAAGGGTGTTAGCACAGAAATAATCAAGAAAAATAAATTTAGATTCAAGGGCATTTATCTAGAAATAAATAAGAAAAATAAAATTAGATTTAAAGGTGTTTTTCTAGAAATAAACAAGAAAAATAAAATTGGATATAAGGGTGTGTTGCCCATGAATTGAAAAATAAAATAAGAGTAAAGATGATGAGAAGGAGGATATAATCAAGCAGGAGCCAGCTTCATTTGATAAGACAAAATGATGTAGGAGAGTAAGAGAGAAATTGTCACGAATGTAAATCCAAAACCGTGATTTTTAGTTTTCTTAAGCTAAAAGAAAATAAAATATTAATTTTCTAAAAATTAGGGAAATTAAGTATCAGATAATTTCATTTTAGTCCTCAAATCATTATGAATTCCAAAACTATTAAAACTCTTATTAGTGTTTATTTACTTAAGAAAAATATCCGTTAAAGTTGGTGAAAGTTTTCAGCTATCTCATTTGGGTACTTGTTGAGAAATTATAAATCATAGTAAATTAATTTCAACGGAAAACTTTATTCTAATATCCAAAATAATTTACATAACATCAATTGACGTCTTCAAGTTCTCAAATTAATAATAAACTATCCTCATACATTCACTTAGTAAGTTTACTGATCTTGACTAAATAATTGAACAAAGAAAGAAAGTTAGCAAAGTATAAACACTCACAAGAGATTAAGAGTAGAACTGCATACAAAAGTTGCATAGTTTATCTATCTATTAAGACGACTACCTCATATAGTCAAATTATCTGAAAGTGGGAGAAGTATAGGAGTGAGCATTCACACGCTCAGTAGAAATTTAATTACTTTTTTAAATGGATACAATTTTATCAAACCTGCATGGTTAGTACCTTCCAAATCTATTTATAAATCAAGTTTATAAATAATTAAAATCTAGAATAATCAAATATTCAAAATGAAAACCAAATCTACATAATTGTATATATCATACATCAACCAATTATATGGTGAGCTTTCATCATTCCATCACGACCTTGTAATACCTATTTAGCAGAAATATCAAGCATCTTGACACTACCGGAAGGAATGTCAACAAAAACCTGCGCAAAGGCCTAGGTCTCTTACCTAGCACTGCAGCAACTCATCAACAATCTAAACTACCTCAATGCAATAATGGAACTCAAGTGTATGATCCTATGGTAGATAAAACATGTAACAGTTCATAATAACCATACATCTAAGAATTAATCAAATTATACTTTAAAATCCAACTTGGCATTATTCTGGAATATTTATGGTTTATCTTATAATCACAATTTAAAAATATGTATAAAATTTCACACAGTCCAATCTTAATATAATTCAATGTGTTTCAATAATTTATCAATTATCATAAAATTCATGATTTTTTATAAATCGATTATAATGCAATTAAAAATCAAAATAAGTATAAAATCGGGTAATTGAACCTCTACCTCAATCTGGTAGCTATACCAAGCTAACAACGTTATAGCTAACAATGCTTGACGAAACTCTCGTTGGTCACTTAGGTGCTCGAACGGTCGTTTCGGGATCCTGATAAGCTTATTTGAAAAAGAAACTTATCCAACAGAGCCTCAGATTGAAAAACAGAGACCACTACTGAATTCATAGCACCTAAAATTGTTAGGTTATATATATAATTTGTCAAGAATAAGACTCAAGGCGATACTTGACCCGTTCTACCTCGAAACATAGTCATATTTTATATTAAAATTTGTCTTTTAACCTCACTGAGACCAAATTCGAAATCGAAATTCAGTTTCAAGATCTCAAGCCTTAAATCTAAAAATTACAAAAATATCATTTTTTTAAAATTTATTTAAAAAGTGTCCACTTATTAATTTCTGGATATCGATTTATTATGAAATAGTCATATTTGTTGTTGTTTCAGATTCCCTTTTATGTCATGAAATTTTCATGATCAAAATAATTTATTTATAAAATTAAATACTAAAATATCACTTTTCTAAAAATAATTACAAGAATGCCAATTTTTAATGCAAACTTTCTAACAATCGGAAATTCAACTCCCCCAAAATCAATTATCTCTTTATGTAAATTAAATCTTCTTACAATTTTACTAATCATCACTAACAAATCATATGTTATTCAAAATTTTGGAAAACATATTGAAATTAAGTTTTGAGGAAACGACCAAAATAAGTCAAAAGCTCACCGAAGCCAAATATGCGGTGATCCACGCCTGGGACATGTCGAATCCAATGCTGGGAGAAGTCTAGGCCGGCTATAGCAGCTAACGACGGCTTTGGGCAGCGAGAATGGGGAAATCTGCCGCGAACAACCGCGACTTTGTGTGGCTCCTAGCGCGCCTGGGCAGCACGACTTCCGGCAGTGACCATAGGCGTTGGGTCACCGGTCGACGAGGAGTAGTTTGGCCAGAGCTCGGGTCTGGGCAACGTCGGTGGCCAGACTTTTTAAAGATAAACCGTGAGAGAGATAGAGAGATTTCGGGGGCTTGAGGGAGAAAGATGAGGAAGTGGAGGGTCTTAAAAGCAATTATAAAATTGTAGCGCCACGTGTCAGAAGCTGAGCTAAAGGGAAAAGTTTTCCTAGATTGTTCTTTGACCCGTTTTTAAAAAGTTTTTATCATTTTTACCTTTAACTAATTATATTTTAGTCCTTCTTTTCAAAAAATTTTTACACTTTAGCCCCAAATGCACTTAGACTTTAATCCGTCCACATTCATTCAATAATTCGATTTTTTTTAATTAGGTCAAAAGACCAAATACTCTTACAGAAATTGATAAGGGGATGGATCGAAGTTCTAATACCATATAGAAATTGAGAGAGAAAATATTTTGCTCAGTATTCTCATTAATTGTATTGGTATTTATACAAGTTATATGAAAGTAAAAGTGTACAAAAAATTTATTAGGTCGACTAACCCAGCCAGCCGAACCCAACTCAACCCAAATTTGATAGGTTCTAAGCTTCTATTGGATTGAGTTGGATTGAAAATATAAAGCTCAACTTACTTTTAGATAACTCATGCATTATAAGTTTTATAGGTCGATACAGGCCGACCCGGCCAAAAAAATACTCTTATATGTGTAAAAGTTTATATATGTAGAAAATATATATATATATATATATATATATATATATATATAAAAGTTGCCAATCCAATAGGTATTTTTTTTTTTACCTATGGGTAAGTATTTTTTTTTAGCCGTTGGATCACTATCAAATGGTGATCCAATGACTATAATGAAGTGCATGAAAAGACACGCATCATTAATATTATAATGAAGTGCATGAAAAGACACGCATCATTAATATTCTTTCTCTTTCTTATTTTTTACAATAAAAAAATATGCATACTAAATTTTTATTACCCAAATTAATACATATGCATAAGTAAAACAAAAAAAACTACTGGATTAGTTCCCATATATATATATATATATAAATCGCGTAACCCTAGTAGCCCAATATTAATACATAACACTTGCTCACGCTCTCTCAGGTCTCTCTCAGCTGCCACACTTGACCCTCGTCACTCCTCACAAAACAAACCCCATATCTTCTTAAGTCTCTCACGCTCACAACCACTCTCAGTCTCAATTTTATTTAACAAAATCAAGACCCAACTTTCTATTTACCTTCCATTGATGTTGTATGCCTATGACCAGATTCTAATTTAATAGAGTAAATGAAGTCTATGCTGGTGATTTTACTTCTTGCCATGGCCCATAAAATGGGTGGCCACTCTTCCGCAAGTTTACATAAAAAGCAAGTAGTAGAGCATCGCAAGCAAAGAGAAAAAAAGAGAGGAAAAGAAAAAATATTAAGTGTGGAAAGGTACAAAATAATTCACATACATACTAATCATTACTTACTGTCTGATCTAAACACCGCAATCCTACGGCAAAAACTCATTACCGTTCTGAAATATAGGTAAATAGAATTTATTTGAAAAATGTAAAATGTAAGCTGAGAGTTCATAAATAATGCCCAGGTCCAAAGTCTACTTTAAACTTTTTTTAAAATAAAAAATTCCCTTGGGCTGATTAAGCCGATCTAACCCAACCTAATGCTAACACTAGTAGGCCCATCTCGATTTAGAGGTCCTATTGGATTGGGTTAGGCTGAAATTTAGCAGACCAAAGAAGTTGGGTTGGCCTGAAAATTTAGTATAAGCCGACCCAACTCGGCACTCGGCCAATGTACACGCCTACGTGAGAGGAAAATATCTAGAATATTATGTGAGATAAGATAACTACTCAAATATAAAATATAAAATAATTAGAGTTAACTACATAATTTATATAAATAAAAAATATTATAATTAGATAATTCATATTAATAAATAATTATTATTAGAAATTATCTCCAATATTAATATTTCATATTATTAGCTGTGATAATACTCTGCACTAATAATCTTGTGCATCATATATAATACATTGTGCACTAATGAATGCATCATTGAATAATATTCTTTTTAATTTTTTCTATTACAATATGCTTATTATAGTTGAGAAAACATATCCATCATATAAGTTATGATACACAAAGCCGCTCATTTATTCAATCTATTATTCAAAAAAAATATTACAAAAATACTCGATTTATGCTTGGTAGAATTTCCCAGGAAAGTGAGAGTTTCTAGTGATGAAAACCTGTAAATCCTACTAATTTCATATCAAATTCTTGCCAGAAAAGACCTTCTAGTTTAATTTCCTAACTTTTTTGCAATTCATATTAAAAGAAAAATCGGAAAACATAAAGCCACCCCATGAAAGTACGAATTTTTGATACGTTCTATGGAACAAATTAATAAGAAGAAATACATTTGGCCACCGATTATGGTTTTCTCATCTCTTACGCAAAATATAACTCTTCCGTTCATGGGTTTTTAACTAAGAAACACGTTCATGGATAAGTCCCTTTATGGGTATGTAAGTAAGAAACATATATGTTTATGGTTATTATGGAGATATATAATATATTAATGAAAGGAAAAAAAAAATATAAACACTAACAAATTAAGGAATGTAAAAAAAAAAAAAAAAAAAAAGAATTAAAGTTAGTGGGTAATTATAAAAAAGAAAAATATAGACAAAATTAATTTATAGCTTTTGTCTCTAAAATAATTCAAGAGGTAAAAAAAATGATAATGGAAATTTTCTTTTGAAGTTAGTGGCCATAATTCAAAGAAGAAGACATAGACAAAACTAATTGGTAGCTTTTGTCTCCAAAATAATTCAAAAGATAAGAAAAGGAAAAATATAGTAGAAATTTTTTTTAAGAGTTAACGGTATTAGATTCCAAATAATTGAAAAAGATGNAAAAAAAAAAAAAAAAAAAAAAAGGAGGGGGAACTACAATATAGGAAACTAAGTATGAATGGGAATAGAAGAAAGAAATCAAAATCATCTGATCATAAAAAGTTCACTAATTATTATTTAAATAAATTTCTTTCTATATTAACATACTCATTAATTACATTAGATGTTTGTCCATGACTAATTTATCCTAATCATCTATTTGAAATCAAATATCAAAAATAAAAATATCTATGTGTAAATAATGTGATACACATTCAAGAAGTACATACATAATTAAAATTGGCATTCTTAGCCTTGCATTTGCACTAAGATCTTAAAATTGATTTCCATATATAGTACTATTTGATTTCCAACTATTATCCAATTTTGCCTCCATGCATAGAACCTTGAGTCTAATTTTCAGTTAAAATATTTTTCAAATTGGATTCTAAAAACCAGTTAGTAGACATACAATTTTTTCTTTTTTAGGAAAGTTACTAGACATACAATTAATATGGTATGTTAACAATGATAAAAATTTACGAATATATGTATACAAATTTTGTTAGGAAAATTTACAAACATCATGTTGTTATCATGTTGTTATGTTGTTATGTTCATATAAATATATGACGACTAAATTAATAATACATAAACACTAGCCTCTTCTCCTCAAAAAAATTCTATTTTATCTTGTTTGTAACTCTCATCTATCAAGATTTACATTCCGCAAGAGAGAGATCAGATCTCTCTCTCCGATAGGACTTTTTCTTTTTCAATAATCCTTCTTTTGTGTGAAGGCATAAGTCCTTTTCAATAATTCTTTCTTTGTGTGAATGCATAAGTCATTTTAGATTTAAATCTATGGCTGTTTATGGACGTGAGTTATATGTATTTTCTTTATTTTCACATAGTTTTTCATAGTATTTTTTTAGATTTGAGACTTTTGTGGTCAAAATCTAAAAGATTTTATGTCACGACCAAAATTCTAAGGCTGTGACTTTTAATAATTTTTAGTTAAAACAGAAATAAACAGTGTTTTTCCAAAATTTCAAAAAATCAAGTACTAGGAGTTTAAAATTATACTTCTTACAAATAAGTAAAATTCAAGTTAAGGAAACGTCTCATTATTATAGATTTTCAAGAAAATACTCCACTCAAAGTTTAGAGGAATTCCAATTGATTAATTTAGGAATATTTTTAAATTCATAACATTTAGAAAAATTAGTCAAATTAAAACTTTAGGTCCATTATTCAGATAATCTACATAAAATCATTTGTGTTTCTAAGTACTCAATTTGATAGTAATATTATCCTCATACATCACTTAATAATTATACTACTATTGGCTAAATAAATTGAACTTAGAAAGAAAAATGATACAGAGTACGAACTAACCAATAAAGATGTGCGAAATGACACACATATTCCAAACAACCTTGATAAGTCACCAAGACAATTTTCTCAAAATAAATCAAGACTTGAAAGTGGGAATAAATAAGGGGGTGTGAGTACGTGGATGCTCAGTAGAGAATCGATTACAAGTTTTTATATGTAAGAAAATATACTCACGTTGAAGGTCCTGCATGGTTAGTATTCCCTTCAAAACAGTTCACAAAACTCAAGTAAAAATCATAGTCTAATGGTTCAAACATTCCAAACTATTGTAAAACATTCATCAAACCAGTACATATCTAGTCAAGCCAACATATAACCATGTATGCAATCATGATGTCCAAAGTGTCCTAATAGATCACTCGTAAGTCTAAGCCACCTAAAGAGGCGTTGTAAGTTCGATCACTCGATATAGAGCATCGTAAGTCCAATCAACCGATGTGGGGTATTATAAGTCTGAACACCCGATGTAGAGCATCATAAGTCCGACCATCCGATGTGGGGCATCATAAGTTTGATCACCTGATGTAGGGCATCGTAAGTGTATGAATGTATACAAATATTATATGAATGACAGAATAAGAATATGCACTATTTTCACATAATCTCAAAATAACCATGTAGTATTCTTTAATCAAATTACTTCCACTCCTCAAAATTGAGTTCTCAAACCAATTTGGATTTTTCTAAAAATTTTGACATTACAAAAGCTATTTTCTATCAAAACCCAAAAATCCAAATTCCTATAGAAAGCAATTCAAAATAGTATATATGACATGCCAACCAGTGTGAAGTGTCTTCTAGGTAATTTATATCTCAAATCAGGTCAAAATAGATATAAACATAATTTTTATAAATTATTTCACAAAATTCTATTTTTATTAAAAATATGTTAAATTTATAAATTAAATTAATTTTTTAATCAAGTAATTGAATCTCTACCTCATTAGAATAGTGATACCACGCTATTAGATACTTAAAGTATTGATTAGACGGTCATTCAGAGGGTAATTCCACGCCCTCGATCACTCACTTGGAAAATATCGATCCCTCAACGAAGCTTCGAATCAATGAATGGACCTCTTTATTTAATTTCTAATGTCCAAAATAGCTAAGTTAGACATATAACTCGACTAATTTAGGTCTGGACTGACACCGAACCAGTGGTACACAAAACTAGACAAAATCTAAGCCGTTAGATATTGACTTTCATGCTCGTCACTAAATATAGTTAATATATATATATATATATCAAACTTCACCATTTTTCGAGTACATTCCAAAAACGACAACAAAAACGAAGTCTATCGGTCAGATTAAAAACTAAAATTCAAAACTTAAAAACACCCAAAAATAGAAACTTTTAAACCGGGCAAAATAGGATTGTGAAATATATACCTTGAGGTTCCTCTCGACGATACGAATCTAACGAGCCCAAGAATGCGACCTAAAATGGTCGGAATTGTCGTCGGAAATCGAAACTCCTCGTAGCCGAAAACGGCATTTTCCAGCGATGTCGAGCTCGATGGTGACCGAGGATCAGTGGTGTGGGCAATAGGCAAGGTGGGGGAGCTTCACCGGTATCTAGCCTAGTCGGATGGTGGGCGAGGTGGCGGCGACACTCCTTCGGCCGAGAGAATGAGAGAAAGCGAGAGTGAGAGAGGGGATAGGAAAGGGGAGACGAGAGGGAGAGAGATAGAGTATATATATAATATTTAATTAATTTAATTTTTTAAAAAAAAAAATCTGGTCAAATGACCGTTTCACTCCTATAAAAACAAGGATTTTACGTTCTCCCCTTCTTATAAGAATTTCGTCCTGAAATTCAAGTACAAATCGAGGGTATGAGCAAGATCGAAGGAACAGTCACCGGAAGCATAATGAACACTTGACTATAGAATTTACGAGTAGTAAGCCGAACATGAGTTAATGAAAGTATGTGAAACAGACACTTCACTTGGCATACCAAACTTCACAATGGTATGGTATAAGGATATACATAAAGAAATACTGAATTATAAGATAGCTCAATAATAGGTACAAGAATCTCAACACCTATGGTTGGAAACGACAATCTTAAGTATATGAGTGATTAAAAGATAATGATAACTATGGGTAGAAGCCGAGGACGCATAACACTGAATAATGATTGTAAGGCACCAAACTAGAACAACAGACCAAATGACAGATATAAGAATACCGTCCCCTTGATCATATTAGATCAACAATCTCCTAGGACATACCCATTTGTCTGCAGTTAGAACCTAGACTTAGATAATCTCTGAGTCAATGACTCTAATAGGAGTATCTTTCCCAAGATAAGACACAACCAAATAGAGTTTAAAATGAAGAACAAGGATCCTTGTGTTACACCACACAAGATAAACAAGCTTAGAGATCAATTGTGACAAGAGAGTTCAATGGCTCACAACCATTTTTTGTTCTCTAATTAGAGTGAGAAATAACACAAAACACAAACCACTTTTAGTCAAAGACAAGATTAGAATACCCAAAAAGGAAATCACCAGTACAAAATATTAGTACAAACTTTAATTTCAAATGCAAGCATCCAAACATGAGAAATTTCAAAAGTATTTCAAATTTTTTATCCAGTGTAAAACCTCATTAAAGAAAACCAAAGCAATCTTAATTCAAAGACTCTACAAGTCTCTTATATTAAAAAAAAAAAAAAAAAAAACTCCATGGACGCAATGCAATATCATGGAAATATGCATACAATAACCAAAATCCACACATAATGCCCCAGAAATAAAGCTCTAATCTGATAGGCTGTCTGCAACTTCACTTCAATTTTTAATAAAAACTTTTTTTGAAAACTTTTTTTTTATGTAAAAAGTGTTGAGGCATAGGAATACTACACTAGTTTATAATATGGTTTCTTCCTAGCCAAAGGTAAACCAAACCTGAACTTTGAGTACCTTTTTACAATATAGAGGTAGAGTCAAACGACTCTAAGTAAAATCCATGAGTAGGCTCAATCTAATTTACTATTTGTCATATAAAAATATCCATGTAATATATAATTTAAACAATATAAAGGATTTAAATCCAACTCAACATCAACATTTAGAAAAAGTCTCATTCCATGCAAATATGATGAAAATATCTAATAGTCCAAGCATCAATCTATAAAATTGAGTTATTCATAATAACCATTTAGTGAAACAAATATGAAATGCATAAAAAAGATATTAGCATATCTTCCATAATCAACAAACAGACATTTATTACGTAAACTGTACTTATTTGGTAAAATAACAAATGAGGTCATATTTAAATCACCATAGTCAATTTTTCTTTCAAAACTAATAAAACATTTGGGCTTCAATCCAATCGTAACTAAATACTATAGAGTGTTTTTTTTTTCATATAGAAGGGAAAATTGGGTGATTTAGAAAATATTAAAGTGTGAAACATTGTCAAAATATTTTCTCAAAGTGAGTAAAACAAACTCCAATTCTCATTTAATCGTTCAAAATAAATGTTAATAGTTAATGGAGATTTATACTAGACATAATAAACTAATTAATACATATATAGGCTACATGAATTTGGAAGCTACAACCAAATTTTCTAGAAGAAAATCACACACTAACATGTACCACTCAAGACTTGTCAAACATAAAATCAATACATATAACTCAATACCTTTTATTGATTTAAAAATCAAAATTTCATTCTCCTCCCAATTTTTTCCCGATATTAGGGAGATTGGTCCAAACTAATTATACCCTACTCAGAGTCCAATTAACACAAGCTCTGCATAACTCTAATGAAATTTTATTCCCATCACAGAAAATCAAGTTAGCATAAATCATTATACTAAATAATCCAATAATTACCAAAGGACCATGTATTAACCAACAAGGTAAATCACATCAAAGCAAGCTTAGAAGAAATACATAATTTGAACCATCAAACATACCAGACATGAGTGATAAACTTCATAGCATTTAAATCAAAATTTTTAACTCTAACATTTCTACCAAACAAGGATTTTTAAAACCCAAGTACACATATCAATTTTCTATTCTCCAAGCAATACATTCTAGAGAAAATTACAGGTATAAATCTTCAAACATACACTTGAAGCAAAAGATTTTTCCCCAAAATCATTTTCAAACTATACCAAAGTTTATTGAGTGACTAAACTTGTGAATATTTTTATTCAAAACTTTTCTTTAAGTAACTTACATTCATTTTTCAAGCATACTTGTGAAAGTATTCGTTAAATCTCAAACTAAGTATCAAGTAGAGATTAGAAAATACTTAGTAATCTACTAAGCCTAAAGTTTAAAAAGAACTTGAAAAGCTTGATTTATGTATATACATTTACAAAAACAAATTACTTTAGTTTGGAGGTCCTTCTAAATCTACACTGCCTAATGTAAAATAAAATCTCACTAGTATATAAATAAATTGGTAATATCACAATGCTTAGTTTCAAAATAACATATTAGTTTAAAACAATACCCATTTGAAAAAGTGTATTGATTTTTTTTTTTAACCCATCTAGTGCTCAAGTTTAAAATGTTCATGATCTCTTTGAAAACAAACTTATCAATTTGCTCAAGTACAAGGGTCTATGCCATTTAAAATGTTAATTGTCAACTTGGCATTTCTAAAAGTCTCCAAAACTAAATAACCTGATTTTAAATCCAACCAAACTCTCAACAATTCAAGAATTCTCAACCAAGGAGCTATAATAATGAAACTTGATGAAACTGGAGAAATACAAATACTATAGCTAAATAATATCTTAAATCACCAAACTAATTACTCAATGTGCATGTTATATAAAAGTATCATCAACACGGACACTAAAACATAGAACTAAGTCATGATGTATCCAAAATAGGTAATCACGAATGTATCACTTCCAAGAAGATAAAGTCTCAATCTCATAAATACCAATAGAATCAGGCCATATTAGTTAAAGTGCAAATATTAAACCACTGTATTACTAGTAGAAATTCCCAAGTAAATACAACCAAAATAAAATACTACAAACAAAAGCGATAACAAAATTCGAGGGACACACAAAGTCAATCCACAAGAAGAACAAAGCACAACAACCAAGGTGCAAGATACCAAATTACTACCTTAGAACCCACGAGGTTCACGTAGCTTACAACCTGAATGGAAGGAAGAGTACAAGAATGAACGTCCATTCGAAATGAAGGATTACACTAAGAGGGGAAATAAATAGTTTCATGTCAACCTGACACATCTGAGACTAAAATTCTTAGGAAATCACAATCCCAAAAACACAAGAATTTCATCTTGAAGAGGTTTAAGAGAGGACTTGGAAGGAATAAGAGCAAAAGTAACTTTTCTAGCCAATTCCTAAGTAATGTATAAGGTATTTGTCAAAATCATTTCCAAAATATTTTTAAACACTAAAATTTAATATATGCATGATCCCAAACGGATCTGAAGCCGTGCTCTGATACTAAAACTGTCACGATCAAAATTCTAAGGCCGTGACTTTTAATAATTTTTAGTTCAAACAATGATAACCAATGTTTTTCCCAAATTTCAGAAAATCGAGTACTCGAGGTTTAAAATTATACTTCTCACAAATAAGTAAAATTCAAATTAAGAAAACGTCTCACTAATATAGATTTTCAAGAAAATACTCCACTCAAAGTTTAGAGGAATTCTAATTGATTAATTTACAAACATTTTTAAATTCATAACATTTAGAAAAATTAGTCAAATTAAAACCTTAGGTCCATTATTCAGATAATCTACATAAAATCATTTGTGTTTCTAATACTTAATTTGATAGTAATATTATCCTCATATATCAATTAATAATTATACTACTATTGGCTAAATAAATTTAACTTAGAAAGAAAAATGATACAAAGTACGAACCAACCAATAAAGATGTACGAAACGACACACATATGCCAAACAACCTTGACAAGTCACTAAGACAATTTTTCCTAACTAAATCAACACCTAAAAATGGGAATAAATAAGGGGGGATGAGCACGTGGATGCTCAGTAGAGAATCGATTACAAGTATTTATATGTAAGAAAATACACTCATGTTGAAGATTCTGTATGGTTAGTATTCCATTCAAAATAGTTTGCAAAACTCAAGTAGAAATCATAGTCCAACGGTTCAAACATTCCAAACTATTGTAAAACATCCATTAAACCAGTATATCTAATCAAGCCAACATTTAACTATGTATGCAATCATGATACCCGAAGTGTCCTAGTAGATCACTCGTAAGTCCGAGCCACCTAAAGAGGCGCATAAGTCCGATCACTCGATATGGGACATCGTAAGTCTAATCAACCGATGTGGGGCATCATAAGTCTGATCACTCGATGTAGGGCATTGTAAGTCCAATCACCCGATATGAGACATCGTAAGTGTGTGAATGTATGCAAATATTATATGAATGATAGAATAAGGATATATACTATTTCCACATAATCTCAAAATAATCATGTAGTATTCTTTAATCAAATCACTTCCATTCCTCAAAACTGAGTTCTCAAATCATTTTGGATTTTTTAAAAAATCTCAGCATTACAACAGCTATTTTCTATCAAAATCCAAAAATCAAATTTCCTATAGAAAACAATCCAAAATAGTATATATGACATGCCAACCAGTATGACGTGCCTCCCAGGTAATTTATATCTCAAATCATATCAAAATAGACATAAACACAATTTTTATAAATTATTTCACGAAATTCTATATTTATTAAAAATATGTAAAATTTATAAATTAAATTAATTTTTGAATCAAGTAATCAAATCTCTACCTCATTAGAATAGCGATACCATGCTATTAGATGCTCAAGATGTGGATTAGATGGTCGTTCGAAGGATCAGGAACCAATTCTACGCCCTCAATCCCTCACTTGGGAAATATCGACCCCTCAACAAAGCTTAGAATCAATGAATGAACTTCTTCATTGAATATCTAATGTCTAAAATACCTAAATTAAATATATAACTCGACTAGTTAAGGTCTAGGTTGACACCGGACCAGTGGCACACAAAACTAGATAAAATCTAAGCCGTTAGATATTGACTTTCATGTCGTTCACTAAATATAGTCAATATATATATCAAACTTCACCATTTTCCAAGTAAATTCCAAAAACGACAACAAAAATGAAATCTAACGGTCGGATTAAAAACTAAAATTCAAAACTTAAAAACACTCAAAAATGGCAACTTTTAAACTGGATAAAATGGGATCGTGAAATATATATTTTGAGATTTTTCTCGACGATACGAACCCAACGAGCCCAAGAATGCGACCTAAAATGGTCGGTATTGTCACCGAAAATCGAAACTTCTCATGGCCAAAAACGGCATTTTCCAGCGATGTTGAGCTCGGTGGTGACCGGGGATCGGTGGCGTAGGCAGTAGGCGGCGTGGGGGAGCTTCGCCGGTAGTTGACCTAGCCAAACGGTGGGTGAGGTGGCAGCGGCGCTCCTTCGGCTGACAGAATGAGAGAGAGCGAGAGTGAGAAAGGGGATCGAGAAGGGGAGACGAGAGAGAGAGAGGGAGAGAGAGAGAGAGAGAGAGTATATATATAATATTTAATTAATTTAAATTTTTTAAAAAAAAAAATCTGGTCAAATGACCGTTTTACCCCTATAAAAACTAAGATTTTACATTTTATGTAGTATAAGATTGATTTTTTTTTTAATCTATCACAATATCAATTGGAAAAACTAACTCTAATAACGGAGATGATTTTAAAAAGTGATGAGGCATCTCTCATAAATTTAAACTCCGGTTACAGATCCAAAAGAACTACAAATATAAACATATTTAGGTAAATCTAAATAAAAAAAAAAACACGTAAATACAAAATTAATTAGTTGGTACTGATCGTAAATATAATATTACTTGTTAGTTATATGGGTATATAAATATTCTATTTATACGTTTATTTATATATACTCGCATGCTCCTTGCATCTCCCATCCTAAATATAACAACATATCTAATTTCATCCCTTTTAATTTTTATTGTGAAGAATATAATGAGAATCATCCCATCCCATGCATATTCATCAACATATACATGAACTCACATTTAAAAAATAGTTGAGCAAGCTATCTACCACTGGCAATTTTATGCATGCTATTATTTACTTTTAGTTAATTGAGGATTGTTAGGCTGATTCCAGAACTTTCATTCCTTGAAGGCCCCTAGCTATATATAAGCATAATACAACCACTCTCATTTTGAATATTCCTGAATCAGAGGTATCGGGGAGGGGTCTATTATACTACTACCATTCATAATCGTTACATATAAATTTACTCTCCAATTCAGTTTATTAATAAAATGCTATATTATATAATATATATACCAATATTTGCACAATCAACTCCAACATACTCATCGTCACCATCAAAAAGGCATGTGTACCGGAAGTTGATGACTTAGCTGGAACTTTGGCTGCGTTCATATATAGAGGTGATGGAGATGATGACAAGGATAACAAAGGTACGTATACTCAACGATTAGCTTCGCCGCTGCACAAGTACACATACATATTATAAAGTTGCATGTATATGTGAATATTATATGCTTACATATATGAATTAATGTGTCTTAATCTTATTAATTAATAATCAATGGAGAAGGAAATTCATTTATGGATGCTCTTTCGATTTTTGTGGTAGACTGCCAAGAGCTAATAACACCTCGGATTATTGTGTTAAGTTTTTAGCAATGATTTGTCTGAAGATC
>JXTB01000165.1:698755-754313 GCA_002914805.1 Parasponia andersonii
GTATATATATAGATATATATGGCTAGGTTTTTCTCTTTTTTTTTCTTCTTCTTTTTCAATACATAGAAACTTCATTTATATTATGTAAACTAATATCTTAAAACTATTGATTAATTCTGTATCTAATTTCATGCACGACGTCGATTAATTACACTAGCTATGTGACATGGGATCCAATATTTACAAAATAACAACTACATTATATATGTAAATATAAGCATTACTTCTGTATAATCAATCAAAGAGAATATTGTCCTTGCAATTGGCTATATGTAGCTCCCTGATTAATTTATTATATCTAAAGAGAAAAGAAAATAACAAATCAATTTGACAAACTGAATCATCTACCGTAATATTCAAAGAATAAAGACTATTATGTTGAACAAATCAATAATTGCAACTCAGTAACTAGCCACAATAGGAACAGTGAAAAGGCAGACGCAATAGGAATAGTAAAAAGGAAAGCCGCAATAGGAATAGTGAAAAAAAAGCCGTAATAGCAATAGTAAAAGATGGTGTTCACACCACCTTTTAAGTTCTATAAATACGGAGGGCTTCATCACTTGTTTTGCATCCCATTCTAAATCCTCTTCCTTTCTAAGAGAGAATTTAAACCTAGGAATTCCTCTTAGTGTCCCACTTATTTTCTCCTAAATTGTTTAGAGAGAGTGTTTTCTCCTATTTCAAGAGAGAGATGTTCATTTATTCTCTCCATATATTTAGATAGAAGTAAGTTGTAATCTCTTTTTTATAGTGAAATTCTTCACAGCCTTATCCGTGGGCGTAGCCTAAATTAGGTGAACCACGTTAATTCTTTTGTGTGCCTTATTTTTTTCATTTTACCCAAATTTTCTCAACTCATATTTTAGCTGTGTTATCACTTCCGCAAAGCCGATCTCCTAACAGTGGTATCAGAGCCATTGATTGGAGTACTGTTTCACGTATACGTACTGTTCACGTATACGGTACTGTTCATATATAGTGAAACGGTGGTAACTGAACAAATCGTGGTGAACAAAAATGACGGCAAAATTCGATATTGAGAAGTTTAATGGGAACAATTTCTCTTTGTGGAAAAATAAAGGTAATTTTGGGAAAAGATAATTGCCTAGCAGCAATTGGGGAAAGGCCTGCTGAGATTACTGATGATAAAAAGTGAGACGAGATGGATAACAATGTTGTCGCTAACTTACATCTGGCACTAGCAGATAGAAACCTATCGAGCATTAAGGAGAAGAAGTCATCCAAGGAGATATGGGATACACTAACAAAGTTGTATCAGGCCAAGTCGCTTCACAACAAAATTTTCTTGAAGAGAAGGCTTTATACCCTTCGGATGGTGGAATTAACAACGGTGACCCACCATATCAACATCCTGAATACTTTATTCTCACAGCTCACAACAATGGAGCATAAAATAGAGGATAATGAACGTGCAGAAATCTTACTTCAGAGTCTACCTGATTTGTATGATCAACTCATCATAAATATGACCAGTAATACTACAACTCTAGTTTTCAACGTTCTTACAGCTATTGTTCTCGAAGAAGAAAATCGGCGTAAGAACAAGGAAGATAGATTAGCAAGTAGAGGCTTTGACAATGAGAGAGAGATCAACAAAACATGACCCCAGTGGGAGTCAGAGTCATGGTAGATCAAAGTCAAGAAGTAAGAAGAATGTCAAGTGTTATCACTGTGGCAAGAAAGGGCACGTCAAAAGGGAGTGTTGACAACTCAAGAAGAATGGAGATTCCAGAGGGAAGGACCCCACATCATCAAATGCTCAGGGGAATGTTGCAAATACTTCAGATGATGGAGAAATCCAGTATAGTGAAGCAACAACAATTTCTAAGGACAGACGGTAGCTCACTGATGTTTGGTTAGTGGATTCGGGAGCAACATGGCACATGACTTCTCACAGAAAATGATTTCACACATATGAACCATGGGTAACGATCATGCCTTAGAGATCGCTGGGATTGATACTATCAAGATAAAGATGTACGATGGTAATATTCGTACTATTCAAGAGGTGCGACATGTAAAGAGCCTGAAGAATAATCTATTATCTTTGGGACAATTAGATAATCTTGGTTGCAAAACTCTTGTCGAGAATGGGATCATGAAGATTATGAAGGGCGCGCTTGTAGTAATGAAGGCGGAGAAAATTGTATTGAATCTATACATTAAAGGAGATACACTGATGGAAGCTGAGACATCAGTTGCTTCAACAAATTCTGGAGAAGAATCAACGATAATATGGTATCGTAAGTTTGGCC
Organism: Parasponia andersonii; assembly: GCA_002914805.1. Lineage (NCBI taxonomy): Eukaryota > Viridiplantae > Streptophyta > Magnoliopsida > Rosales > Cannabaceae > Trema > Trema andersonii. The sequence goes on from JXTB01000165.1 coordinate 701,035, forward strand.
ATATGTCGGAACGAAACTTGAAGATTCTCTCTGAACGAAGGTTGCTTTCTGGTCTCACAAAGGTATCTTTATCCTTTTGTGAACATTATGTCATAAGCAAGCAGCATAGATTAAAGTTTAGCACATCCAGTTTTAGAAGTAAAAAAGTTCTAGACTTGGTTCACTCTGATATTTGGCAAGCACCGGTAATGTCCCTAGGAGGAGCTAGATACTTTGTATCTTTTATTGATGATCACTCCAGGAGATGTTGGGTGTATCCTATCAAGAGGAAGGTAGATGTGTTTTCAGTCTTCAAAATATTCAAAGCACGGATAGAGCTTGAATCTGGAGAAAAGGTCAAGTGGAGCGGTATCGTGCGAGATTGGTGGTAAAAGGATATGCTCAGAAAGAAGGTATTGACTTCAATAAGATATTTTTACCTGTAGTTCGACTGACAATAGTTAGAGTGGTTCTGCCGATGTGTGCTTCGTTTGACCTACATCTATCGCAGCTAGATGTGAAAACTACTTTTCTTCATGAGAACTTGAAGAAGAGATTAATATACTTCAACCAGAAGGTCTTGCTGAAACAGGCAAGGAGAACTTAGTTTGCAGGTTGAACAAATCTCTATACAGTCTCAAACAGACGCTGAGGTATTGGTATAAGAGATTTGATTCNGTAGATCAAAGTCAAGAAGTAAGAAGAATGTCAAGTGTTATCACTGTGGCAAGAAAGGGCACGTCAAAAGGGAGTGTTGACAACTCAAGAAGAATGGAGATTCCAGAGGGAAGGACCCCACATCATCAAATGCTCAGGGGAATGTTGCAAATACTTCAGATGATGGAGAAATCCAGTATAGTGAAGCAACAACAATTTCTAAGGACAGACGGTAGCTCACTGATGTTTGGTTAGTGGATTCGGGAGCAACATGGCACATGACTTCTCACAGAAAATGATTTCACACATATGAACCATGGGTAACGATCATGCCTTAGAGATCGCTGGGATTGATACTATCAAGATAAAGATGTACGATGGTAATATTCGTACTATTCAAGAGGTGCGACATGTAAAGAGCCTGAAGAATAATCTATTATCTTTGGGACAATTAGATAATCTTGGTTGCAAAACTCTTGTCGAGAATGGGATCATGAAGATTATGAAGGGCGCGCTTGTAGTAATGAAGGCGGAGAAAATTGTATTGAATCTATACATTAAAGGAGATACACTGATGGAAGCTGAGACATCAGTTGCTTCAACAAATTCTGGAGAAGAATCAACGATAATATGGTATCGTAAGTTTGGCCATATGTCGGAACGAAACTTGAAGATTCTCTCTGAACGAAGGTTGCTTTCTGGTCTCACAAAGGTATCTTTATCCTTTTGTGAACATTATGTCATAAGCAAGCAGCATAGATTAAAGTTTAGCACATCCAGTTTTAGAAGTAAAAAAGTTCTAGACTTGGTTCACTCTGATATTTGGCAAGCACCGGTAATGTCCCTAGGAGGAGCTAGATACTTTGTATCTTTTATTGATGATCACTCCAGGAGATGTTGGGTGTATCCTATCAAGAGGAAGGTAGATGTGTTTTCAGTCTTCAAAATATTCAAAGCACGGATAGAGCTTGAATCTGGAGAAAAGGTCAAGTGGAGCGGTATCGTGCGAGATTGGTGGTAAAAGGATATGCTCAGAAAGAAGGTATTGACTTCAATAAGATATTTTTACCTGTAGTTCGACTGACAATAGTTAGAGTGGTTCTGCCGATGTGTGCTTCGTTTGACCTACATCTATCGCAGCTAGATGTGAAAACTACTTTTCTTCATGAGAACTTGAAGAAGAGATTAATATACTTCAACCAGAAGGTCTTGCTGAAACAGGCAAGGAGAACTTAGTTTGCAGGTTGAACAAATCTCTATACAGTCTCAAACAGACGCTGAGGTATTGGTATAAGAGATTTGATTCCTTCATCATAAGCCTTGAGTACAACAGACTCAGTTCAGACCACTGCACATACTTCAGGAGGTTTGATGAAGATAGTGACTTCATTATATTATTATTGTATGTGGATGACATGTTGGTAGCGGGCCTCAACAAAGGCAGAATCCAAGAATTGAAGGCACAGTTAGCTAGGGAATTTGATATGAAGGACTTGGGACTAGCAAACAAGATTCTAGGGATGCAAATTCACCGAGACAGAGGTAACAGGAAGATTCGACTTTCTCAGAAGAATTATTTGAAGAAAATCTTGCGCCGCTTCAATATGTAAGATTGTAAGTCGATTTCTACCCCACTTCCTGTTAACTTCAAGTTGTCCTCTGGGATGTGTCCTAGCAATGAAGCAGAGAGGATGGAGATGTCTCGAATACTGTATGCATCAACAGTGGGAAGCCTAATGTTCACTATGATATGTACAAGACTAGACATTGCACAAGCAGTGGGAGCGGTTAGTCGATATATGACGAATCTCGGTAGAGAGCATTGGAATACTGTGAAGAGAATTCTGAGATACATCAAAGGAACCTCAGATACTGCATTATATTACGGAGGATCAGAATTTACTGTCAGAGGATACGTTGATTCATATTTTGCAGGTGATCTTGACAAATGAAAATCTACTACAGGCTATATATTTACTCTTGCAGAAGGATCTGTAAGCTGAGTTTCGAAACTGCAAACTGTTATAGCTTTATCTACAACAGAAGCAGAATACATGGTAGCTACGCAAACTTATAAAGAGGTTATTTGGATTCAAAGGTTATTGGAAGAGCTCGGGCACAAACAAGAAAAGATTTCTCTTTTTTGTGACAGTCAGAGTTCCTTGTACATTGCAATGAATCTAGTCTTTCATTCTAGGACAAAGCACATTGGCGTTCAATATCACTTTATTCGAGAAGTAGTAGAAGATGGAAGTGTGGACATGAAGAAGAGTCACACAAAGAAAAACTTAGCAGATACTTTAACCCAACCAATCAATACTGACAAGTTCCAATAGTGTAGATCTTTATATGGCCTAGCAAAAATATAAGCAGCATGAAGAATTGACAAGGAAATAAAAGAGAGATTCATTAAATGTGAAGACATGATTAAAATCAAGTATTCAAGTGGGAAAATATTGAACAAATCAATAATTGCAGCTCACCAACCAGCCGCAATAGGAACAGTGAAAAGGCAGCCGCAATAGAAATAGTAAAAAGGGAAGCCGCAATAGGAATAGTGAAAAGAGCAGCCGTAATAGTAATAGTAAAAGATGGTGTTCACACCACCTTTTAAGTTCTATAAATACGGATGGCTTCATCACTTGTTTTGCATCTCATTCTAAATCCTCTTCCTTTCTAAAAGAGAATTCAAGCCTAGGAATTTCTCTTAGTGTCTCACTTGTTTTCTCTTAAATTGTTTAGAGAGAGTGTTTTCTCTTATTTCAAGAGAGAGATGTTTATTTGTTCTCTTCTTGTATTTAGAGAGAAGTGAGTTATAATCTCTTTTTCATAGTAAAATTCTTCACAGCCTTATTCGTGGACTTAGCCTAAATTTGGTGAACTACGTTAATTCTTTTGTGTGTCTTAATTTTTTTATTTTACCCAAATTTTCTCAACTCATATTTTAGCTGTGTGTTATCGTTTGCGCAAAGCCGATCTCCTAACATATTACACTACATGCAAAAGGAAATTTAAAAAAAAAAAAAAAAAGTAAATATGAAGTGAAAAAACTTNGAAACTAAAATGATCTGACTGCACGTGCTCTAATAGGTTATTTATTACCTAAAGTAATTTGGTTATTTATTTATATTACTAGATTGAGTGCACGTCCTCTAATAGTTCTACATTAGGTAGAGTCGGACTGTTCGAGTTTGCCAGTTTAGACAGAAAATTGTTAATATGTTGTCACTTGAGAGAAAAATAATTTGACAAAACCGGTTAACTCATAATAATAATAATAATAATTTGACAGAACTGGAACAGTGCAAATGTTCTCATCAACTGGCTCTTTTAAATATGTAATAAAATAATATTGATGTTTCCCCTCAAAAAAAAAAATATTGATGTTTGTAATTGTGTGTTTGTCCTCTTTTTAATTACATCTCCGTAATTAAGTAACACTGCATGCGTAGCTAGGAAGTAGGGACTATCTCGTTTAAATTAGAAATTATGCTAATAAAGTCTCTCATTCAAGTTGAAAATACCGAAAATAATAGAAGGGCTAAAATTAAATATTATTTCTTTATGGAGAAAGAATATTTACAATGCTTTATCTTGCTAAAAGAAGTAGGCCAGCAGCAGATAATAATATTCGCCTAATGATAATGCATTTTATTTGACAGAAAGTGATTAAACCATACTATACAAGATAATGACCCCATTTAGTTTCCACCGCTAAAAGAAAGGAAGAATCCCATGATCGTACTTTCCAATTTTCTAATTTCAATACTGCCCTATCTACCATAAAACGAAGTATTGCCAAAGTAACCACATGTGATAGTATATAATATCATAATATTTCTGGAATTCAAATGTTCCAAATTTTGAATGTATAAATGTCTAAAGTCTGCTTGGACACACTTTGTTATCTATTTAAATAATCAAAATTTTACAATTTTTTGGGAAAATATGCTTGGTAACATTGTTTTTATTTTTTGTTTTAAAAAATTGTGAACAAAAATTTTTAAAATAATGGAAATGAAAATTTTTCACTTTCAAAATTTTTGTAAACAAAAAAAAAAAAACTAGAAAGTATTATTTTTTAAATTAATTTTTTTTATTTGTACAAATAAGCTTTCAAAAGTAATATTTTCTAAATAAAAGTGTAAAATAGTATTTTTGTATATTGTATTTTTCTAAATAAATTTTAAAAAGTGAAATTTGTCTAAATAAATTTTTAAAAGTGATATTTTTCTAATTAATTCTTATGGTCACCAAGCATGCTTATGTTTTTTGTTTTTAAAAATTAAAAATGAATGATGAATTACTAAGCAAGTTTTTTATTTTTAAAATTTAAAAATATAAACAAAATTTTTGTTTCTATTTTCAATTTTTATAAATAAAAAATATAACCTAAGTTGCAATGTTTTTACGGACATGATTGCTTTACTTTATCGTCGTTTTAGCCTATTTACTCTTCAGTCTTTGCTAGGTTTTCTTGGATTTTGCTTAAATATCAAGTTTTAATGCACCGCACTCTCAATAGTTGTTTCCTTTGCCGTTTTAGTTATATTTTCATTTGAATTTTTTTTTTCCTTTTTCTGAATAAAATTTTATAGTTTAAGTTGCTAGAGGGGGAGGGGTGGTCTTTGGGTGTATGCTTATACTCGTGTCACCAGCGGTGATATATAGACCAAATATCCTCTTCATGCTTATGTGACTGGACCAGACTCCAAGGGACCATATATACTGTCTCCCTTTCTTTTGCAGACCAAGGCAGATATATGACACCAAGCACACAGTTGGCTCTCAACGTGTTCGATGTAATGCCATATGTGGTCTTCCTAGGTGGCTTTCCTAGGTGGCAGGACCACCCATCTCCCGGCGTCGTCTTAAGCACATTCCCCATGCATATCTCCACACTCCACACGTGGCTGACACCCACCTCAAGAGTTTCTTCTTGCTCTATATAATACCACTACTACTCATACCCTCTTCTCAACCAAAGTAGCCAAAAACACCAATTTATTACTGTTTTCTTAGCTTTTCGATCCAAAAGAAATTAACCATTTTTCTCTCTCTCTCTCAACCAAGAAAATGTCTCCCGTTTCCAAGAAAAATGTTGGGTTTTGGTGCAAGAAGCAGAAGCTTGGAGAAGGATATGCTAATGGTGATTTTGAATACGACCTTATTGACCCAGTTACTCGCACTGAAGGAGATGGAGATGATGATGACGATGATGGGGGTTACGATTATGCTCCAGCTGCATGAATTAATTTATATTATTATGTAAGATTATATGAGTGAGTTTTTGTAGCGTATCGCAGCTGGACTAGTAGTATTATTAGTATATTTGAATGTTGACGTCTTAGGAAAACGATACAAATCTTAGTCATGGGGTCTTCTATATATATTATTGTTGTACCCACGTTCTCTCTAAGTTAATATATATATATATATAGTTGTAAAACGAATATGTATTAGGTTTTTTATTATGGACAGCAGGCTCTTGCTGACGAAATCTTGATGACCGTGGCTAAGTTAAATTTTCAGGGTGACGAAGAGTTTGAAGAGTTTATATATATGTCATCTTAATATTGCAGGTCATCATCACCCAACCAATTAATAAGTGACGTAATGTTAATGACTTAGAGTTACCCCACAAAGTATGTAATCTTTTGCCTGCAATTAGTTGAGGAGAAATTAATTTATTGTCATTGCAGTTTATATATGCAGAATTTTTGTATTCTCGTATTCTAACGGTTGGCCTCTGTCCTGCAATGCCTTACATATCAAGTTAGGCAGTGAATTCGAAGTTCATATACCAAAAACTATTTTTTAAAGGAGGGGAAATTTTTAAAGCTCCAAAGGAAAAAACATCTTTATTTAAATAGTATTCCTTCAAGAGTCCAAATATCTAGTACGTATAGATGAGTTATGAGTGACGGTAGACAAATGTACTTTCAGTGTTTAGAAACTCTGCCTAAAATGCATGTATGCCGACTTAAAGAGTCCATTCACAACTATTTTATTGGGTCTCCATTAGTTAAAAAGGTTTTTGTATCATAATTTTTTGTCCAATAGTCATAAACTCGCAACAAACTCCCATAGGCTGCTCCTTGGCAGAGATACCGTTCAGTGAGCAATGAGTTAATTATGTACTATTCTGTGAGCTGATTTACTTCAGGAAGTAGAATTAACCAATTAGATCCAAAGGGTTTGTTCATGATCACTTTCACTTTCTTGTTTATCAGTTTGATAATTACGCTGAGAGTGGTTGGAATAACAATTAAGGAAATTTATTGAAGAAGGGGAAACTATATACAAAAGAATAAAATACAAGCTGGAATACAAAGCAACCAATCGTTGAAACCAGAGAACTAAAGGCCAGCATTATGAGTACAGATGTTCTAGCCAAAGAAACGGCTATAAGATTCCTGCCTTTAGCTTTTTCGTTCCAACCTTAATACCAGGTTTCTTCTTTTCGAGATTTTCTACAGAAATGTTCTCATCTGTCTGAGCCAAGCCAAGTCATCCAATAATTGAATAACACGCTACCTTGTAAGGAATGGAATCTATATCAGTAACAGAGGAAGTATTTAGCAAAACGGGGTCCTCTATTTCCAAAGTTTAACATTTTTTTTTTTTTTTGAGTCATGCAAGGTGAAATATTCTTCTTCATCTTCAACTTAGCTCAACAGGAAAATGCTGTTGAAACTTGCTCAACCTTATCTAGAATCCGTCCCTGGTCCACTATCACCAACATTTCTACATTTTAAAATTATAGAGCAACTACCTTGAATATCTCAAGTTCAACCCCTTTTTCTTTGGTGGATGTATAATTTGCAATCTTAAGCTGGTACAATTCCAGGAAATCAACCAGAACTTCTTGGGCGTAGGTTTCTCTGACAAGAAATTAACGGACAATACCATTAATCTCTATTGAACTACATCCAGGCACCTTTTTCACTCCAAGATCTTTCATGATTCTTCTCACCTTTGTCATGTCTTCCCATCTATCAGCAGAGGCATAGATGTTGGCAAGAAGCATGTGAACACTAGAATCACTTGATTCAATATCAGCTAGCCTTCTTGCCACTCGTTCACCCATCTCAACATTGCCATGGATTCTGCAAGCGCTAAGCAATGCACCATAAAGTGGAACTATAATATCATTATCGTCATTTGGGATCTTTTCTATCAACTCCTCTGCTTCGTCTAACAGTCCAGCTCGACCAAAAAGGTCAATTAGACACCCGTAGTGTTCTAATTTTGGCTTAATCTCATATGTATCGGTCATGGAATGAAAGAGCTGGCGGCCCTCCTCAACCAAGCCTGCGTGACTGCAAGCACTTAAAGCACCAATAAAGGTGATATCGTCAGGGTAAATGCCAACTCTTTCCATTACTAAAAACAACTCTAATGCTTTGTTGGTCTTCCCATTCATGGCAAGTCCACAAATAATTGAAGTCCAAGAAGCTTTATCTTTGTCCCTTATGCCTTCAAAAATTGCCAAAGATTCATCTATGCACCCGCATTTTGAATACATTTCTATAAGAGCGGTACCAACAACAGCGTCAATTTTGATTCCATGTTCATCTATGCAGCCGTGAATCCATTTCCCTTCCTGTAAAGCTCCCAACTGAGCACAACCTGTGAGGAGAGCAACCATGGTATACTTATCCGCTTTAACTCTTCTGTTTTGCATCTCCTGGAATAGAATCATTGCCTCGTCAAAACGGTTATACTGCACATATCCATTGATCATAACCGTCCAGAGAACGACATCTCTAATTGGACTCTTTTCAAACAACTCTCTAGCTTCATCCAGCTTACCGTAATTTACATAACCAGACACCATACTAGTCCAACAGATGACATTTTTTGTCGGCATCTCATCAAAAATTTTCCGGGCAACATATAATAAACCACACTTTGCATACATATCTAATAACGCATTGCTGATTCTGACAGTGAAATCAAGGTTGTTTCTAACATAATCGTGAATTTCCTTTCCAAGTTCCAAATTTTTCATTGACGTACAAGCCGTCAGGGTAGTCACAACAGTAGCTTCATCCGGCTTCTCATTGCTCTCTACACGCATTCGTCCGAAAACACTAACAGCATCTGCAAACCTCCTGCACCTAACATACGCAGAAATCGTGACATTCCAAGAAACTGAATCTCTCTCAGGCATTTCCTCGAACAGTTCCGTGAAATACACAACCTCACCCAGTTGAGCATACATGTCAATGAGCGAGTTACAAACAAAAGTATCGAACTCAAGCCCAGTTTTCACCACAAACCCATGAACCTTTCTCCCTTCCTGAACCTGTCCCAGGCACCCAATCGCTTTAAGGACAAACGGGTACGTGAAATTATCAGGCCACAACCCAACCTCCCTCAGACGATCAAAAAGCAAGAGAACTCGTCCGAAACTACCCTTTTTAGCAAAAGCTTTAATCATAACATTGTAAATAAACAAAGATGGTTCTCGACTGAAATCGAATACCTTTTCAGCGTAACCCAAGTTCCCAAGAGATGGGTCCGTACAGAAGACCATGAGCTTGTTGAGAGTGCCTCTGCTTTGGTGTAATCCGGCCATGAAGATCTGGGTTTGGATTTGTTTGAGCTCGTTCAAGCTTCTGCAGATCTGTATATATCGGATGCATGAGGATTCGTCTAGTGTGGGTTTGCGCGGGAAGGTTGAGAAGAGGAGCGAATCACAGGCGACACGGCGGGAAATGAACCTGAATGAACGAACGCAGTGCTGGGAGAAATACATGTGGTGACGTTTCTCAAAGTCCGGATTTTGAGTATTCGACTCGTGCATTGTTAAACTTTGATTTTAGGGTTTTTAAGGGTTTTACGGTAGAAAGACGGCAAAAAATTACAAATATACGGTGCAGCAAAACAATTGAGTTTACCTACGGAATGCGATTGTCATTTTTACAAAAAGTGAAAATATATGAAAACAAAAATTATGTATTAGATATCACTTTATATGAGCATATAGTTAAACTAGTGTAATGGTCTGGTATCTTGCGACAGGTCTACATTTTAAAATTTATTTTTTTCCCCTTTTTCCATGTCTAATTTTTTTCGTTTACCCTACTCTTCCATTTATTTATTTATTTATTTGCTTTCATTTCCTTTTTATTTTTTTAATTCTTTTTTCATTTTTTTTCTTTCTTTTACTATTTTTTAATTATTTTTTTCAAAAAAAAATAATCTTACTAGCTCTTTTTTTTCCTTTTTTTTCTGTTTCTTTTTATTTTTTTCATTTTAGGATAAAAGGAGTTATTTTTTTGTTATTACCATTTTGGTTATTGATTTCTAGTTATTGCTACTAATTTGGTTACTAATTTAGGGTTACTACTACTAATTTAGTTGTATTGATTATATTACTATCAATTTAAATTTTTGGTTATTGGTTACCACTATTTATGATGAGAATAAATATAGTTACTATTTACTCTGATTATTAGTTATAACTACTGGTTACCACTTTGGTTATTGGTTTTTTGTTACCATTTTTGTTATCGGTTTCTAGTTACCAATTTGTTACTGGTTTCTGATTATCGCTACTAATTTGATTACTAGTTTAGGATTACTGTTATTAATTTGGTCATTGGTTCATAGTTACTAATTACATTTCTACCAATTTGAATTTTTGTTTAATAGTTACCACTATCGATTGTGAAAATGAATATGGTTACTAGTTACTCTAATTACTAGTTACCACTTTTATTATTGGTTTCTGGTTACCAATTTGTTACTAATTTTTGGTTATCTCTCTTGATTTAGGATTACCACTACTAATTTGGTTACCGGTTTATAGTTATTGATTATATTACTACTAATTTGGACTTTTGGTTATTGGTTACCACTATTGATTATAAGAATGAATATGGTTACTAATTATTAGTTAATCTGATTATAAATTAAAACATTGGTTATTGGTTTTTAGTTATCACTTTTGTTATTAGTTTTTAGTTTCTAGTTACTAATTTGCCACTGATTTCTGGTTACTACTGCTAATTTGATTACTAGTTTAGGATTATCATTACTAATTTGGTTACTAGTTTTTAGTTATTGATTATATTACTATTAATTTGGATTTTTAATTACTGGTTACCACTACCGATTATGAGAATAAATATGGTTACTAGTTCCTAGTTACTTTGGTTACTAATTAATACTTTGGTTATTAATTTTTAGTTTTTGGTTACCTATTTATTATTGGTTTCTAATTACCGCTATCAATTTGGTTACTGATTTAGGATTATTATTATCAATTTGATTACTAGTTTATAGTTATTGATTATATTACTACCAATTTAGACTTTTGGTTACTATTCACTATTGCTGATTGTGATAATAAATGTAGTTACTAATTCCTAATTACTACTTTGATTTTTGGTTACTACTTTTTGTTATTAGTTTCGAGTTATTAATTTGTTACTAGTTATGAATTTGGTTTATAATTACTAATTACAAGAGTGATAGTAGTAACCAATTTTTTAGAGACTTCTAGACTAATAACTATTTACAAAATTAATAATTAATTTATAACTAAGTTGGTTACTAAATACAAACATAGAGAGTGATAAGTTATCGATAACTACTCTTAGCATTGGTTACCAATTATAAATTAATTATTGGTTATTAGTTATTAGTTATGCTGATTACCAAATAAATAAATAATAACCAATTATTACATCAAAAAATAATATTACAATACAAATATAACCAAAAACTAGTCATTACGTCAAAAAATAGTATTACAATACAAAGCACAAAGACATGATAAAGTTTCCTATCAATCGAATAAATGAAAATGAAATAGCAATTAGCATCTAACCATGATCAATAAATAAAGTTTTCTTGAAAAATAATACTAAATTAAAAGCAAAAAAATAGAATCTGTGTACAAATGCAGCTACACACTTTAAGAACCAATTTTGTTGCTCAATCAATAAGACCCACTTGCACTTCCTGACCCTGAGCTCTTTCACGATGACACTAAAACGTGTCCTGCAAATCAAAAAGGGGCTTCAGCCAAATGTTTGAATTTTCGAACAAATTAGGAATAGAATAGCTAAATCATTAAATTTCCAAACAAATCAACAGTATTTGAAAGATTAAACAAAGCTAAAACCCTGATATTTCAAATTTATTCAACAAAACAATGTAATATAATTAGAAAATGAGAGAGATAACGCACCATAATTATTCAAAAATAAAGAAAAGATGACTAAAGATCTAGACTTTCTTATTAGTTTTTTTTTCCCTTCCACTCACTGTTTTTATCATAACCAAATAAGACAAATCTTTCATATAAACCCCAAAAGTTATTCATATTTATTCCCAGATTTGAATTAATAAGAAAAACAAATCCTCCATCTTGAAACCCAAAATTTCAATTGAATAGTTCTATTAGATAATTATTTCAGATATGCACTCATTTATTATTTTCTAAGAACCCAACAAATCCACAACGTGGAAAAAAAAAAAAAAAAAAAAAGGAGACCCACAATCCAATTAATGCAAGAAACCCCTAAAACTATATCATGGAGGAGAGAAAACTAAGCATAAAAAGGAAAAAATAAAAAAATAAATAAAAGAAAAGGGATATTGGAAGGGTTACCTGTGATGAAAAAGTTAGATTAGTGATAGAGACATAAGTGATTGATCCCCAATTTGTGGGAGGGAGACAAAGACCGGAGCAGCTAAAGAGAGAAGGAAATATCTGCAACAATGAACAACGTCGTTTGGGAATAACAAATGTCATTAGAATCGAGCTATGCCGAAAGAGAAGCTTTCAATGGAGATATAATACCGAAAGAGATCGAAAAATAACTTACGACTCCATAGCCGAATCCTCCTTGGCTTGCTTGCCTCGACAAATAGCCACACCATTCCTGATAAGCTCGTCGTTGAGGGATCTCTCTAATTCGGTCTTATATTTAGCCATCTGCTTCAGAGCTTTTAATTTTAAATCTTATTAAATTACAAAAAATAGTATATTTCATTAAAACACCGTATGAAAATAATAAGAAGAGTTGTGCCGTATATTTGATATTCGATATGGTCAATTTTTAAAAAAAATGTACAAAAATATCATTTTGACCTAAATTAGTCAAACGCATATCCTTTTCTCGTCGAGGAAATTTGATTTTTTATGTTATTTTTTCAAAAAAAAATTAAAAAATCCTGAAATTTGAAATTGTTTTGAAAAATCTCAGATTTAATTATAAAAATATTTTAAAAAAATACTATTTTTTTATTGATTCATGAGATACTTAAAGTTACTAAGAGGTAACTTGAATAGTTAATTCAATCAACTGGATTGGTTACTCTAAGTAATCTAACTGATTACCTCGAGTATTATTGAAAAATGCCAAATTTAAATAAAAATGGTATTGTTCTAAATATTTTTTAAAAATATTATTTGTCTAATAATATTTTTAAAGTATAATATTTTTCTAAATCAATTCAGAATTTTTCAAAAAAATGAGTCTATTTTTCAATTTTTGATATCTTGGGCCTGGAATTTTGTAAATAGCCCTTTCTCATTTTCACGGGTTATGTTTATGGGTTATCCACGAAGGCTTGATAATGGCCATCCAGCTTTTAGCAAAATGGCCAATTTTGACACTTCATTATAAAAGATATGTCACTTTTTTAGCTTTAATAACTAAATAGTTGAATATATTCCGCTTCTTTTTTCTTTTTTTTTTTTTTGAATCGAGTTAAATATATCAGTTGAGATATTAAATATATAAATTTATTTACTCAGAACAAAAATTAATATACTTAAGGAATAAAAAATAGGTCTAGTATATCAATTAATATATCACGCATATAAACTCATTTACTCAAATATAAAGCCTAACATACTTAGTGATGAATTGGGTTAGCTCAAGTGCTAAAAGTATTCTTTACCTAAAATCTCAAACTTAAGTTTGAGTCATATTTTGGGTAAGCATGAAAATTTACTTTTCTTAATAGGATATGGTGAGGATTGAATAATAACAGATATTTTCTTATAATTTGTAATAAATGGATATCATTAGCTAAATCGCACTTTTTTAAAACAAAAGGCCTAAAATACTTAGTATAATTCGAATTGAGAATTTTTTTTTGAATAATCTGAATCCCGAATGTTAATTTATATACCCACATAAAACCTATATATCCGATTATTTATACCTATAAGGAAAAAAAAAAAAAAAAAAACAAACTAACAAACAAAATCAACATTTCCCAAAAGAAAGCATAAAAAATATTTAGTATAATTTCTCAAAAATAAAGTAGTAAATTGTAATTACCATTAAAATTGTCAACCACATTATTTGCAATTAGGTAGGTAGTATGTTTTGAGAAGGTGTGGATAAATTTTAGACATTTTGACAATTGAAAACGCAAATAATTACAGTACTCATATACTGAATGACCCCTGATAAATGACTGCCAATTGCCAAGGCACTTACGAGATTCGTGCACTTATTTGAGCCAATAATTGGATGAGCGTTAGAGCCAATAATCCGAAGAGCGCTAGAGTCACTTTCTTCGCACTTTCGAAGGACTGTTTAAATGAATATTATAAAATGAATTATAATTAGAATAAAAGATATTTAAATAATAATAGAATATAACATAATGTAACGAGTTATTTAAAATAATGAGTTATAATTTAAACAGGGGAAATTGAAATATGACACTTAAAAACAAGAGTAAAGATGCATTCTCGTTTTAATACGAAAAAGGAAGTTCTAAATTTATTGATATATACATTTTTAATTTTAATTATAAATTTACCTATAATTATAATTAACGTACGCTAAAAATAATAATTAATTATAAATTTACCTATAATTTTAATTATAAGTAAATTTATAATTAAAATTACTAAAAATAATAATATAAGAATTAAATACTAGCAGTATTTAAGAAGAGATAAATGTACGCTAAAAAGATGTTATTTTTCTTCTTCAAAACAATTTATTTAAACAAAAAAACAATAGAGCAATGGATTTTAAAAAAAAATCTAAATTATTGTACGTGTATATATACATTCATATACTAGAAATACGAACTTAACTATCGTACTATTGCTATAAAACACTTATAAGAGCATAATTATTTGGATGATGAGACTTTGTACGACCAAAGAAGGAAAAAAAAAACAATAATGAGATAAATTAAGTTGATGTGATAATATCATTTGAGTTTTTTTTTTCCCTTTTATCCATCATTTTTTAATGATCAAAAATTTTATGTTTATCTTCTAGGAGAAAAACAAAATAGATGAAAAAAAAAGGTAGAGGTAAAAAGCACAAGGTACAAATGATAGATAATCTTTAAGAACAAATTAATAGAAATAAAATAAAAGACTAACTTAAAATAAAATTTAAGAAAAAAGCAAAAAATTAATCAAATATGACAAACTTGATTTAATAATAGCTTCGTGCCACGAGTTTGTTGTTTTCATTCTCAATACAACAAAATTAGAAATATACAAAGCAAAAACAGGTATTTTTGGAATAAAAGAATGTACAACGAAAAAAATAAAATAGTAAAATAATTATTTTGTAATATAAAAAGAAAATGAATGTATAGAGTCAAATTATTGATAGATTTAAAACTTTCCAAAGAAAAATCTATTCTGATGATAAATTTAAAGAATATTTTATATTCTTCGAATGAAAAAATTGAATTATTAAAACAAATATCCATTTGAATAAGCTATTGAAATTTTAAAAAAAATAAAATTGTTGAAACAAATACACATTTGAATAGATGTAAGAATAGTCAATCTCTCAATCTAAAGATACGAAAAGGTTAGTTTCCTTGTATTTCTCCATTTAATGTACGCTTGTCTATAATCTATGGTAATGTAAATTTTTAACATAAAGAAATGGGTTATTATATAAATAAATAGACGTACATTTTTTCAATTGTAGCCCAAAAAAAATTATATTTTTAGTTATATCAAATAAAACTTTTAGAATTTAAAATCTAATCAAATTAAACTTGAAATAGCCGTTTGATCAAAATTAGTATAGAAAATGACCCATATGGGTTTAGTGTATGGAAAATGACCCTCATATTTGAGATGATCCTTTCAATAGGCATAGTCAAGGGACCAAATGTCCCGTTAACCTTATTCTTATTATCAAATACCCTAATATGAGATAGCCTCACTGTTTTAGACTTCTCCGATTGGACAATTGCGTATGGATATAACCTTCTTCCATTTGTTTAAAGCTCAGTCAATTACTTTTGAATACATTTTTCAATACTCGATCATTATTTAGCCAACTATAAAATAATTATTAATTATTAAATAAGAAAGAGTTAAAAGAAATAACATCTTTGAAAGCATTACTCATTCAAGGGAAAATTTAAGCTTTGNATTCGCATATATGTGTATATGTCTGAGATGATCCTTGATACCTAATTTATTCATTTGAATGGATACATTTAAATATAATAGAATAGATCATAATTAGAATATGAAATATTTAAATTATAATAGAATATAATAGGATATAATTTGAATGAGAGTTCTTGAAATGTAACATTCAAAAATAACCCTCAGGCTTTATTTTAATTTTAAAAATAAAAAATTCATTCCAATAGTAATTTTAAAGAATATGTCCATTCGAATAAAAAAGCTAAATTATTAGAACAAACATTCATTTGAATGAGCCATTAAAATCGAAAAACTATAATTATTTAAACAAATAACTATTTAAAATAGAAATGAGAATGTGAATGGTTTAAATGGTTGAAACAAATCAATTTAATAATATTTTGTTCCCTTTTAGTTTGCTTATTTGAATGAGTATATTTAAATAAAAATTGTAGAATGAGTTGCAATTAGAATAAGAGATATTTAAAATGAAATTAAGTAGAATGAGTTATAATTAAAATATGAGTTGTAATTAAAATGAATAATTGGAGAACAACAGGAGAGCTCCATTTTTCATTCTAAGAAGAAAAAAATTATTTTAATGATTGATATGACTGATGTGATATCTGAATAGAAAAAATGAATTGTTGAAACAAACACTTATTCTTATTGACAATTTGAATAAAAAAAAATGAGAATTTTTGAAATAAATACTTATTCCAATAGATATAAAATTGGAATAGGTGAAAATAGGTGAACTAAACAGGACATTCTAGTCTTTTTTATTGAAATATATATAAGTTCCAATTTAATGGGTATTCTTATTTTTTTAAACCTTTTGTAGGTATTATTTTATCAATTAAAATTCTGATCTAATGATAAAAAAAATATCTATAAATAAGTAATAAAAAATATTAAAATATTAAAATCATGTAAAATAAATTTTAATTGAATAAAATAATACGTGTAAGTGGGTTAAAACAAACAAAAAAAAAAAAAATACCTATATGAAATTTATGCCCTATATATTCAACTAGATACACGATCTACAAAGCTGAAAGTAGAAATACACACTAGTACTACACATTAGTGTATGTACCCAAGAAAAAACAAAAGCATGTGTGCGTTGAATATATGCCTCACAACAAGGTAGCCCGGGTCTGCCTTTCCTCTGTCAAGTCATTGAATTCACGTACCCACGTCAGCTGTGTCAATTGACATAAGTCAACGTTTCCTTCTCTGTTAAAGATCCAGCTACCCATAAAAATCTTTTTCTTTTCCTTTAACTTGATCCATTTTATATTTTTGCTGTGTCAAAACCTTCGAATAACTATTATCGAAAAAAAAAAAAAAAAAGCTAGATACGACGGCGTTTGTGGTTAGACGTGGGAAACACCTTTCGGATAAATCCTCCCCGAAACGACACCGCATTCTCCGTCTTGAAAGTTGAATCTTGATTCCTTGCTGTAGACAAAAGAAATCGAGGACTCAGTACAACAAAATCAATGCCTTAAATGTTTCATTCAATTTTCGATTCCTCGATTGGTCTCCATCTCTGTGCTGCGATTCGCAGAGTCCTCCATTGAAGTTTCTCACCCAATCCTTCCCATTCTTCTATGCAGAGCTCGTGTCCGTATCTGACTCTCCACTATTCAGGTCCTACCGGTCAAGATCTGAGCTCCTTCATCCGTCGGTGATGTATAATTTCTCCTAATATTTCAATTTTTCGATCGACATTTCGTGTTTTAGTTTCGACCCATTATTCTAGATCGGATTATCTTAGATTTTCGCATAAATCTCACTAGTGTTCAGTTTCTCTATGTTTCGGATGATTGAAGAAATTTTCGATTAGATTTGGGTGTTGAGAAAATTTGATTTGAGGAACAATGTCTTCGATTCGATTTGATTCCACAAAGCAGTACTACACCACGAGCAGTCTCGTGGTTGGGTACGCTCTCTGTTCGAGCTTGCTTGCGGTTATCAACAAGTTCGCCATTACCAAATTCAACTTCCCTGGCCTTTTGACTGCTCTGCAGTACCTAACTTCTGCTTTGGGGGTTTGGGTTTTGGGGAAACTAGGGTTTTTGCACCATGATGCTTTTACATGGGAGACTGCCAAGAAGTTTTTACCAGCTGCTACTGTTTTCTACCTTGCAATCTTTACGAACACGAATCTTCTTCGCCACGCGAATGTGGATACGTTTATAGTGTTTAGATCCTTGACACCCCTTTTGGTTGCTATTGCTGACACTGCATTTAGGAAGCAGCCATGCCCTTCCAGGCTCACATTTTTATCATTGTTGGTCATTTTGGGTGGAGCTATCGGTTATGTTGCTACTGATTCTGGTTTCACTTTGACTGCTTATTCGTGGGCATTCGCTTATTTGGTGACAATTACCACCGAAATGGTTTACATTAAGCACATGGTTACCAATCTTGGGTTGAACACTTGGGGTTTCGTGTTGTACAACAATTTGTTGTCGTTGATGATGGCTCCACTGTTTTGGATTATTACTGGAGAGTATGTTGAGGTGTTTGCTGCTTTGGGATCCAGTACTGGGACTTGGTTTGAATCTGGTGCGTTCTTCGCTGTGTCGTTGTCATGTGTCTTTGGTTTGCTCATCAGTTTCTTTGGGTTTGCAGCGAGGAAGGCTGTCTCTGCGACAGCATTCACGGTAACTGGCGTAGTAAATAAGTTTCTTACAGTTGCCATCAATGTCCTCATTTGGGATAAACATGCCAGCCCCTTAGGTTTGGTCTGCCTCCTCTTTACGATTGTGGGTGGAGTTCTTTATCAGCAATCGGTTACCGGAGCTGGAAGCACTCCATCACAGCGTGAATCAACATCTAAGCAGACTGATAGTGAAAATGATGATCATGATTATGAAGAAGATAGTCAAGGGGAGGGCATACCTGGTAAACTTGCTTCTGTGTGATGACTTTTATCTTGTACTCTTTATTTTTAGCCACCGGAGAAAAGGCTTAGAAGGTTATTAGGAGTTTTATATCTATTATCAATGGGTTTATCTGAAAAAAGAGAATTCTAGTATTGACTATTCTATAAATTATTTTTGTATGAGATCTTTACCGATGTATGGATTCTGGCAGCACTTCAAATTACCTTTCCTGCCATAAACTTGGTCTTTGCCATTTTGTAATGACTCTTGCGGAGTGATAGTCGGCCGCATGCCTATCTTCGCGTGGAACTAGGAAGTATGTAATCCAATTGCATTTTGCACTTTATTTATACAGTCTATATAGTTCTTCATGTTATGTCTAGCTTCTCTTACCTTGAAATAAATTGGGATATTTGACATATGTTTCAATGCTTCCACACTCCACAGCTCATTAAGATTTGAATATTGATTGAATGTTGAATATTGATTGAATGGACTTTCTATGATATAGGAGGCTTCTGTACTACACTATACCATGCTTTTGTTAATGGCCAAGCTTAATACATAATTTCAAATGGAGTTGCGTCAGAAGATCTTCTTTTACTGGTTTCATGCATCTCCATATCCATGAAACAGTGACTTAGTTGGACAACCAAGCCACTGTATGGTTCCAGGAAGTCCAAATGTTAGTTGAGATACTCTCCTTGTATATACTTGTCATATGATTCATCTGATTCAAAGTTGGATGGGAATAATGTTTCACCGTCTAGTAACATATATACGTACATAGACAAGCGAATATCAACTTTACCATCTCATTGCGTATTCATACAGATCATGTAATGGGTCAAGAAGTGAAGGTAAACTCGCACACAGACAAATTAAATATATATATCTATCAACTTTATATACTAAGCGTGTATAAGCACCTCATGGTTCAATTTATTTTCCCCTCTTATATCCTTAGCTTTTTTACTTTATCCTTCTTGAATTTCAATATAATAAAGTAACTTATTTGTTTTATAGGTGTATAACGGACACTTTAAGGCTTTTGATGGTTTTTCTTAATTATTTTTCATATTCTCTCAACCAAAGCCTCTCTCTTTCTGACCGTAATATCTTCTCTTCTCATTTCCTTTCAATCATCTCACCAAATTTTTCTATTTTCACCTAGTCAGAGTTGATTTCATCGCTTTTCTACTCTTAATCTTTGGTTTTCACACTCCTTTTGCATCTAAATCAACTTTCTTATTTCATCAAACCCTAGAATATGAATTTTGAGTCATCTCTTGATTCTATGGCTCATAGAAGAGAAAATCCAAGGCGAAAGAGGAAGGAATTTGTCCTGAAGAACAAGAGCAACACACTAAAGCGAGGTTAGACACTCCTCTTCTTGAATCCCATGCTCGTATGACCAAGTATTAAGAAATCTTTTCTAAAAAGAGTATTATTTGGGGTGAAACCTTCAATTTTAGACATTTATCATATGTTAATTTTCTTGATTACATTGAAAACATGGAATGGACTAAATTTTGCTCCATTAGGGAAAGGTATCCTGGGTTAGTTAGAGGTTTTTATGTCTGTGCCAATATTTCTAGGGGTCAATATGTAATCTATAGTTCCCTTAAGGGAATTTATTTTGAAGTTACAGAACAATTCCTAACGGATATCGTGAATTTGCCTATGGGTGGTTACAAACTTTCCATTATCAATACTTGGCCTATGATTGGAAATTTTGATCCTCAACGAGCCTTATTTTGTGTCTGTTCCCCTGACAGCTTTTAACCTAAGTATGGTGTCATAGATCTTACTCTAGAGGCTATGATTCTTTTAGCTTGGGTCTCAAAGCATGATACCTAGAGCTGGTCATAGGGATGCACCCACCTTTGGTGATATTTATTTTGTTGATTCCATTCTTGTTGAGAGAAAGTTGGATTTACCTTTCTTTATTCTTCATGAGATGATCAATACTATAGAGAATAGGAGATCTTCTCTTCCCTATAGTTTCCTTCTCACTCGCATTTTCCAACAATTCAACATTCTGACCATTGTTGAGACTGAACGCTATGACATCCCCCGATCCCACACACGTACGTAAGGATATTTATATAAATATTTAGTGAGATCGGGAGACGTTACTCGACTTAAAACTGATAAAATAAGGGAAAATTAAAACTTTTGACTTTCTAGAGAGAGAAAGAAAAACTCCACTCATTTTTTACAGAACACAAACCTTGGTTCATAATGTTGAGATCAACAACAAGGCTTTTTAGTTTTATGGGCTTCACTTTATCAACAATGTATGGGTAGTCAAGACCAGATGGGCATATAAGCAAGAGATGTGCGCTCAACAGAAAACTAGTGGTAGTGGTACTACAACAGCTACTAAAGTTGCTGAAGACGCTCCTAAGGAGACTCATGCCAAGGAGGCCCCTGCTCAATATTTTGACTTCACTAAAGCCTTCAACAGTCTTTCTGAACACTTTAACACTATCCAACTCGACATACAACATCTTCATGACCCCGAACTTAAGCACTACCAGATTCTATCAGCTGATGTCAATTTCATTCGCCAAATGTCAGAAAGTCAATTTCAGATCATTCAAGATCAATATGACGAGATGATGCAGTCTTTCTTTGGCCGTTTCCCTCCTCCCTGATTTTCTACTTTTTTTTTTTTTTACATTTTTGGATCATTTTATCTTGGTTATTTCTTGTACAAAGCTTTTTGTTTCCTTGCTATGGTTGCTTGTATGAACTGATTGTTTCCTTGCTATGGTTGCTTGTATGAACTGATTTAATTATATTTCACTTTATTTCAATTGGTATCTATAAGCATTTTGATTATTTCAATTGGTATTTATAAACTTTTTATTTAACAAGTTGTATAAACTAAGCATGAGCAAAATTATTCATATTTTGTATCTATGAGTAACATATTCAAAATATACACATTTTACAAGTTTAAGGAGGATTTTTTACTCTTTTAAATTGAGCATATTTTGAGGGGGAACTTTCCAAATCTAGTAAGCACAATTTACTCAACTTAATTTCTTATTCTTTTATTATTTTAAATCAAATGATTGTTATCATAAAAAAGGAGAAGATTGTTGAATCATGTTTTCTATCATCAATCATACTCTCATATTTTGAAGCTAACAAACATATGATTAAGAACTAATGATCTACTTGAGTGTGTAACAAGTTAAATTGAAAGGATCACAAGGTATTCAAGATGGATTATAGAAAAGAGTTTGAAGACAAAGATCAAGATAACAAGACCTAAACTAGCAAAAGTTATATATTTTTATATACTTAGTTCTTGAATATTTTTTTATATATTGTAAGATCTTAATGACTCAAATTTTTCATAAAAATTAGAAGTTTTCAAAACTAAACTGTCAAAACTGTTTATCTCAAATTAAAACATGAAATCAATTTTACGCAAAATTTTAAATTGATTTATGAATTTCTATAGTTCCTATATTACATATTAAATCAATTTATAAAGTCATTTTTTGAAAATAATTGAAAAAATCTTGAAATAAAATCGGAAATATGCTCTCGGATAGAATTGACAGATCGACTATAAGAACTGGTCTACCGATTCTTCTGTTTTCTGTTTTTAACGGCATTTTAAAATTCGACCGTTACAATCGCACTTTTAGCTATTAGTATTTTCGGTCTGCCAAAACTGAACTTTCAGTTTGCCAAAAATGACAAATTGTCTGTCAAACAATTTAAAACGGTTAATTTTCATTTTAGTCTATATATAGAAGCTTTTTTAACATTTGAAACAATTTTTGAACACTCCTACATTGCTTTAAACATACTTTCAACTTGTTCTAATCATCTTTTGTGAATCAAACTTTCAAATCTACTTTTTTACAAAAGTAAATTGAGCCAAATTAAATCATAGTTTGTATTCTCATTTATTATCTCTAAACTTACCTTTTATCATCTATATTCTTATGAGAGATTTTAGTTGAGTGTATCAACAAACAAAGACCAAATTGTATTTGTGAGGTGAGATTGACATCAAATTCATAAACAACCCGGTTTATGTGAGATTGACACTGAAGTTTAAACAATCCGTATTAGGTGTGATAGAGACGGATTCAAGACTATTGAAAAGGTATGAGTGTGTCTAAGGAGAAAGCACTCGTTGTGTAAAATAGACGGTCAAGCTCATTCTCTTAATCTGATAATGGACAGCTCAAAGGGGGTTGCCAAGACCTAGGGATGTAAACAAACTGTTGTGTTTGTTAAATCTCGCAAAATAGTATTTACATTTCTTTATCTTTATCTCTCTCATTTATTTTAAGTTTATGAATGTAATTTGTCTATTTTTACTTGTCATTACTTTTACATTCTAAATTTACTTGATTATCTAGAAAAATTTACAAAACTTTTTAAAACCCAATTCATCTCGGGTGACTGGGGCTGATATATATGCTTATTCATTTAGAAACTTATAGCTGTTCTGAAACACTGAAGAGAAATCCTGAAGGTGAAATTGCAAGACGTAGGTGGAATATGAACTTCAAAAATTGCAAATAAATAAATTTATTACTTTAAATACATGTTGAAATAGTATTTTTATCAACTGTTTAGCTTCTTTTTTTTTTTCATCTTTACTAATTGTTAAGCGATGAGTCGGTGACATTGCAGTAGCGGTGGACTGCCTTATCTACTTCTTTCTTTACTTTCTCAGTGGGTATATCTTTGAAGCTTATATTGAAGCGCACATTGACGGAAATCTCTCTTCTTTTGAATATTTAAGTGCCCCCAGAAGACATAATTCAACATTTATGAAGTTTTAAATTTGCAACCCATGATTCTTTTTCCCTTTCTGCAAATTTTTTTCTCTCTTTAATCTATTGGACAAGTATTTCTCGTCTCCGAAACTTTTTTTAAAAAAAAAAAAAAAATTAAATCTACATGTTAAATCATGTCATGAAATTTATTCTTATTATTCTATAGCTCAGTCGTGGAGATTTAATTTTTTTGCTAATTCGTTTATAGGTTCTCACAACTTTTTTCGTTTCTTCTCTTCTTCTTATTTTTCGTTATTTTGTAGGCTTCGGTATGTGCAGCTGATAGAAGTGCTTACCATCAAGTTGCTACTTTTGGAGATGATTGGATAAATTGCTTGATTCAATATAATGGGAGACTTCTACTCTGTTTATTTTATGCTTGTGATTGCTCTTTTCTTTAACCATTTTTAGTGCAAATAGTCTCGGATGGTATACTGGACTGCAATTTGCAAAGGAAAGCGAGGGGGCTTAAGGATACTCCAGTTAATGATCTACTAACAGCTACTTTGAAGGTTAGAAGAAATTTTATTTCGTTTAACTGACATTACACATTGGTTATTTTTAAATGGTTGAGAGTTTTGTGAATATATCAATAATTTTTTTATTTTAGCTTTAATAATACATCTAACGATTACATTTCGTATATTGAATATACAATTTGGGCCCTTATAGAGATTAAAAAAATAAATAAATAAATTAAGGATATTGACATCCCTGAGAAGATTTCCTTTTTGAATCAAGAACTTTGAGTGCCATCGAGTGTGCTACAACTGTGGACACAGGTTTGATGGTGATCTATATTTAATATATTGTTCTTGTTCCAACTAGAAAGTTCGTGATGATTATATCATCTTGTACATTCTTTTTCATAGACTTGTATTTAATTTCTTAATAAATTAATACAACTTTCTTCAAAGAAAATAACCATTTAACAGTTTTATGTAGATGTGGAGCAAATTGGTAATAGGTATCTATTGTGATCTGCGGTTTCATGAAGGATAAATCGAATCGGTCACTCTGACTAACAATGATTTATGTGCAAGAGTTTGGCCTTCTACCTAACTACTATAGTTTTACTATCGTATAATAGAACTCTGAAGTGTCTATGAACAACACATTTAACTTTTTCTCAAGAAACAGTGAGTTTCTATGTCGAAATTATTAAACTTAATAGCATAGAAGCTGTTGACAGCTGGTGCTTACTTGCTATGTTATCTTAGGGCTTTTAACATGATTACTGGACCTTTGCATTGGGAGCTGCTACCAAGAGCGAGGTATTATATATGGTTGTTTCATACTTATGATTCTTCACGGCAAAGAGTTACTTTGCATGGGCATGTGAGTCATCTTTTTTGATATAGTGAAACAAGCAATTTTCTTCTCTTGAATTGAAACCATAATTATTTTCATTTATTTAAAAGGACAGCATCTTTAGACTTATTTCAAGGTCTGTACATGTTATATTGACTCATTTTTATTTCAAGGTATGTTCATGTTACGTTACGCTCATTTAGCTTCTCAAAATTCAAATGTTGCTACTTATGACTCTAAGGTGCTCTATATATACTGCTCACCCAAAAGGACAGAAAAAGACCCTAAAACATGGTGGACACTTCTAGACTGATCAAGAGAGGTATTAGTCATGCTAGAAGACTCTAGATATCGCTACTAAGTCCTAGAAGGCTCTAAATAAGGCCGAATGGTGCTAGATAGGTTAGACGGTCTTAAAAGCTCCTAGAATGACTTAGAAGAGCCAAGATGGTGGGTGAATCTCCTAGAAGGATCTAGGTCATGCTTATTCTAGATTTCTATTTGTAAATATCTTTGTAGATATTATCACTTTATTTGAGAATATTCTAGACTCTTTGTAAGATCATGCCACTTAACACAATCATAATCTTTGGTTGGTTTAGGCTTTGCCTATATAAAGGACCCCTTGGGTTCATTTGTACAAAAGTCTCATTTGTGAAAGTTGTAAGTAATACAAAGCATTCATTCACTGAAACTCTCTTATCGTTTGCCATTTTGTCTCATAGCTTATTCTAAGTTCTTTTCTTGAGTGTTGGCAGTTTGACTTAGTACGACGGACTGTGCTAAGTGTCATACAATTGTCTAGTTTGAGGCTAGGGTCGTGACAGCATGGTATCAGAGCTTTTGCTTGCTCGTTATATCTTAGTGGTTCCATGGTCTATATGAAGACCATGACTGCAACTCCCGTTCTATTAGAAGTTGGTGCTTTTGAACGTGAGCGTGATAAAGGGAAAAAAGGTGCTACCCGCGGCAAGTCGAGTGATGTGGTGACCAGCTTGGAGGCTAGAGTGTCCCGACTAGAGTCCAACTTGGGCACGTTGGGCGAGTGAGTAGACGATCTAGATGGCCGTTGCGACGGTTTGGAGACCAAGGATGCGGAGATCCACAACGGCATCAAAGATGCGCTTGGTAGGCTAGAGGCCGACTTAAGGCGCGAGATCGAGTCCCTTCATTTGGAGATTACCAAGGTACGAGATCTCTTTCAAAGAGAACTCACTAATGTTTTACTTAGAGTAGAAGAGATGATTGATGATCTTGCTTTGTGCAAGCGAGTAGTGGCCACGGAAGTGATCACTACAACAACCATTGAGGCAAGAAAGGTTGAGGTGCCTAAACTAAAGACTTTCAACGGTACTCGCAATGCTAGGGAAGTTGAGAATTTCCTATGGGGACTCGAGCAATACTTTGAGGCCGCCAATGTGACAAACGATTCCGGTAAAATTCATAATATTGCCTTGTATTTAACTAATACCGCTATGCTATGGTGGAGGCAGAGACATGGGGAGATGCAATGAAGGGTGTGCACTATAGCCACCTTTGATGACTTCAAGAGGGAGCTAAAGAGGCAATTCTTTCCCGAGAATGCCGAAGAGGAGACGAGAGACCGTCTTCGCTGCCTCAAACAATCTGGCAGTGTTGTGAAAGAGTTTACCACACTCTTGCTCGAAATCCCTGACACTTCAGATAAAGATGCCCTGTTCTTGTTCATGGATGTCTTTAGAATTGGGTAAAGTTAAAGCTCAAGTGTCGTGGTGTCCAGGACTTGACCAATGTTATTATGGCAGCCGAGAGCCTTGTTGATTATTTTACTAACAAAGACCCTTCTAAGGCCAAAATAAAGAAGGGTGGTGGAGCAAGGAGTGGGAGAAATCAAACAAAGGAGGAAAATAGAACAAAGATAGTTCCTCCTACGGGCACAAAAACAATGGCAAGGAGAAGGAAAATTGCGACTTCTCCAAGTCAAGAGTCAAGTGCTTCCTTTGTGATGGGTCACATTAGGCACGCGAGTGTCCCAAGAAGAAAGCTCTCAACGCCTTAATTACCTCCGAGCCAAGCCAAGAAAGAGGTGACAGGGAAGACGGTGGTGCACGTGTTGGTTCCTTGTAACTCCTTAATGCCTTGCAATCGGCCCTTAAGTCACAAGCTAAGGGCATACTCTTTGTGAATGCAACAATCAGTGGCAAAGCCACTAAAGCCTTAGTTAACACGGGTGCATCCCATAAATTCGTCTCTGTTGAGGAAGCTAGGCGGTTGGGCTCGAAGGTGTCCAATGGAAGAGGCTCCCTCAAGGAAGTAAACTCAGTAGCACGCCCCATCCTTGGGTTTGCTCATGGTGTTAAGGCTAGCCTAGGTGCATGGGCTAGCCAACTTGATTTATCAGTGGTGTTAATGGATGATTTTGCGGTGGTACTTGGTTTGGAGTTCCTTGATGCAGTGCAAGCATTCCCTGTTCCTTTTGCCAACTCTATGTGCATCATGGATGGTGAAAAAGCTTGTGTGGTACCAACGGAGCAGTCCACAATAGCAGGGAAACAAAGTACTCTCTGTACTTCAATTCAAGAAGGGCAAGAGGGAGAAGGAGAGTTACTTGGCCATCCTAAAGGAGCACAATGATGAAGAGTTGGAACCTCAAGGTAACCTACCCATGGAGGTGCAAGTTGTCTTGGATGAATTCCAATACGTGATGCCTGATGCTCTGCCTAAGAAACTTCTACCTAGGAGGGAGATGAATCATGAAATCAAGTTTGAGCCAGGCACGAGGCCACCTGCAATGAGTCCCACCTATCGAATGGCCCCTTCGGAGTTAGCAGAACTCTGGAAACAACTAAAGGAGTTACTTGATGCGAGTTTCATCAGGTCCTTCAAAGCTCCTTTTGGTGCCCCAGTGTTGTTCTAGAAAAAGAAATGTGGCTCACTAAGGATGTACAATGATTAACGAGATCTTAACAAGGTGATGGTAAAGAACAAGTACCCCATCCCACTTATTGCTGACTTGTTCGATCAATTTTGGAACACTAGATACTTCTCAAAGCTTGATCTGCATTCGGGATACTGCCAAGTGCGCATAGTGGAGGGAGATGAGCCCAAGATCACATGCGTGACAAGATATGGTACTTATGAGTTTTTATTCATACCATTTGGTCTTACCAATGCACCTGCTACCTTTTGTACCCTAATGAATAAGTTATTCCATGCCTACCTCGATCGGTTCGTGGTAGTCTATCTTGATGATATAGTCATCTATAGCAAGACCATGGAAGAGCACCTAGAACATTTAAGGAAGGTGTTCGAGGTTTTGAGGGAAAATCAACTATTCATCGAGATGGAGAAATGCTCTTTTGCCCAAGAGAAAGTGATGTTCCTAAGGCATAAGATAAATGATCGGAAACTTATAATGGATAAAGTTAAGGTGCAAGCCATCCAAGAGTGGGAACTTTCTACTAAGGTACCAAAATTGAGATCTTTCCTCAGACTTGTGAACTACTATAGACGGTTCATCAAGTCCTACTTAGCAAAAGCAGCGTCACTTACTAATCTACTCAAGAAGAACAAATCTTGGGAGTGGACACCTGAGTGTCAAGTCTCATTCAAAGACTTGAAGAAGACGGTGAGTGAAGAGCCGATTCTCGGTTTGCCTAGCCACTTTAAAGCATATGAGTTTCACACGGATGTCTCTGACTTTGCTATTAGTGGAGTACTAATGCAAGAAGGGCGTCCAATTACTTTGAAAGCTACAAGCTCAATGAAACCAGGAGACGCTACACGGTGCAAAAAAAAGAGATGACTACCATCATCCATTGCCTAAGGGTGTGACGACACTACTTGTTGGGTATTCACTTCACGATCATGACCGACAATGTAGCCACAAGCTACTTTCAAACTCAGAAAAGTTGAGTCCCAAGTAAGCTCGGTGGCAAGACTTCTTGGCAGAATTCGATTACAAGCTTAAATATAAGCCCCAGAAGGCCAATGTGGTGGCGGATGCCCTAAGCAGAAAGACAGAGTTGGCTGCCTTAAGCAGGTCTGATAGCAACTTGATAGAGAAAATCAAGGACTAGAACACGATGTTCTTGCAAAGAGCCTACTGCCCCTAGTGACGGAAGAAAAGACAAGACGTTTTGGCCTAAACAATGGACTTCTCTATGCCAAAAGCAATCGACTCTATATGCCTAAGTGGGAGGAACTTAAGAAAAGAGCTTATCAAAGAGTGCCACGATTCCTTGTGGGATGGTCACTTGGGTCAGAAACGCACTCTCGCTCTTATCAAAGCTATCTATTATCGGCCTCAACTGAGGGGTGATGTTGAGACCTATGTATGAACTTGTCTTGTGTGCCAACAAGACAAGTTGGAACAACAATCACCGAGCGGATTGTTATAACCTTTCCCCATTTCTGAGAGGCCATGGGAGAGTGTTTCCATAGATTTTATCACCAGCCTGCCTAAGTCAGAGGGCTTTGGCAGCATTATAGTGGTGGTTGATCGCTTCAGCAAGTATGCTACCTTTGTACCTACTTCACCTGATTGACTCACTGATGAGACCGCGCTGCTCTTTATGAAGCATGTCGTGAAGCTTTGGGGAGTCCCGTCAAATATCATAAGTGATCGCGATCCCCGATTCACTGGAAGGTTTTTGACAAAATTGTTCAAGTTGATGGGTTCAAACTTGAACTTTTTTACTAGCTTTCACCCCCAAAAGGATGGCTAGACAGAAAGGATGAATGCCTTGCTAGAGTTATACTTGAGGCACTTTGTGAGTGCCAACCAAAAAGATTGGGCAAAATTACTTGATGTAGCTCAATTCTCTTTTAACCTTCAAAAGAGTGAGTCTACAGGCAAGAGTCCTTTTGAGATAATCATGAATCAACAACCTATGACTCCACATATCTTAGTGGTAAATTACAGTGAGAAGAGTCCTGCGGCATTCAAGTTTGCTAAGGCATAGCATGAGCAAGCGGAGTTGGCTATGGCCTACTTAAACAAAGCTTCTAAAAGAGTAAAGAAATGGGCCGACAAAAAGAGAAGGCACATTGAGTATCAAGAGGGGGATTTATTCTTGTCAAACTATTGTCCTAGCAATTCAAAACCTTAAGGACGGTGCATTAAGGGTTGGTGCACAAATACGAGGTTCCATTTCTGGTACTTAAGTGTGTGGGTAAGGTTTCCTATAAGCTTCAATTCCCTACCAAGTTAAAGACTTTCCATGTCTTCCATGTTAGCATGCTAAAACCCTACCATGGAGATGAGGAAGATCCTTTAAGAGGCGAGTCCAAAAGGGCTCCTACTACGGTGGTAACCTCTTTTGATAAAGAGGTGGAGTGTATTTTGACTGATTGCTTGATCCGCCGACGTGGTGTTCCTAATTATCGAGAATATGTAGTGAAATAGAAGAATTTACCCGAGGCCGAGGCTAGCTAGGAGCATGAGGATGTCTTGTGGCAATTCAAAAACCATTTCGAGCGGTTCAAAATCGATGGCGTGACAGGGATGTCGTGAACTTGAGTGGGGGAGGGTGTTACGCCTTGCTCATTTGGCTCCCTAAAATCCAAATATTACTGCTCATGATTCTAAGTTTCTCTATATATACTGCTCACCCAAAAGGATATAGGAAGGCCCTAGAACGTGGTGGACACTTCTAGAATGATCAAGAGAGGTCTTAGCCGTGCTAGAAGACTCTAGATGGTGCTACTAAGTCCTAGAAGGCTCTAGACAAGACTGGATATTGCTAGATGAGTTGGACGGTACTAGAAGCTCCTAGAATGACTTAGAAGAGCCAAGATGGTGGATGAACCTTCTAGAAAGATCTAGGTCATGCTTGTTCTAGATTTCTCTATGTAAATTTATTATAAATATTACCACTTTATTTGAGAATATTCTAGGCCCTTTGTAAGATCATGCTACTTGGCACAATCATAACCCTTGGTTGATTTAGGCTTTGCCTATATAAAGGACCCATTGGGTTCATTTGTACACAAGTCCTATTTATGAAAGTTATAAGCATTCTAAGAGTAATATAAAACATTCATTCAGTCAAACTCTCTTATCGTTTGCCATTTTGTCTCATAACTTACTCTAAGTCCCTTTCTTGAGTGTTGGTAGACTGATTTGGTGTGACGGATTGTACTAAGTGCCGCACAATTGTCTAGTTTGAGGCTAAGGTCGTGACATGGTGCTTACTTGCTATGTCTTAGGGCTTTTAACATGATTACTGGACCTTTGCATTGAGAGCTGCTACCAAGAGCGAGGTATTATATATGGTTGTTTCATACTTATGATTCTTCACGGCAAAGAGTGACTTTGCATGTGCATGTGAGTCATCTTTATTGATATAGTGAAACAAGCAATTTTCTTCTTTTGAATTGAAACCATAATTATTTTCATTTATTTAAAAGGACAACATCTTTAGACTTTTTTCAAGATCTGTACATGTTATATTGACTCATTTTTTTCCACTTAGGCTATGCTAAAATATTTAGATGGCAGTCTATTGTATAATAAAATATCTAGCTATATATGAGGTCATTATTCCTTGAATTTCCCTTATTTGTAATTTACTGGGCTACAAATAATCAGGTACGGTGAAAAGTCAACTTTATTATATGAATTGTAACTACCATTTGCTGGAATATATTATTTTCATGGAAAATATGAATCCCCATTAACATATAGCAAAAAGTAACTTTGTAAAAACTAAATAATTTAAATGTCACCAAGAAAGCCCTTAATAATTTCAGATAAGACGTAGGTTTCTATGAAAAAAAAAATGTGTACATAATGTATGTGTTCGCTTGCCTTATATAGATCGATTATCTTCTGACGGATAGTTTTTGGTATTTTAGTTGGGTGTAGTGACTTGTTCACTTGCTCGAGATATTGGATCTATTTATATGTGGCTTAGCGCCATATTGGACCAGCAAGTAGATACCAATAATAATTTTTTTTTCCTTTCCCCTCTCCTATAATACTCATTAAATAGTGATAAAAGCTACTCCTACGGGTTGATAAAATATTATTTTTCACTCTACAAAGCTAATATTTAAAATACAACGCTGAATATTCTGATTTAGGGACTTTCTGTTATTAATGTAACAAAAAACTTGACTAAAAGACCAAATGAAATAGTTTGAAGAAATATTGGCTACCACAGAACACAGAGAGATGATAATCATAGCAGAGATTGATTATTCACTTGTTGAGCTTCGAAGGTTGTGTTACCCTCCAACCTTGCAACTTTTTTCTCTTTATTTTCTCTATTCAATAATGTCTTCAATTTTCCTTAAAAAAAATGTCTTTCAATTTGTAGAATTATTGTTATTCTATTGTTACATATTGTTTCAAATTATTCAGCTAAAACCTGCTGTTATGAAGGCAATGGCGAGATGATCTCTACCAGTTGGTAGATGCCCAAAGGTTGAACTCTGAATGATTGGATCCGAAGCTGGTAGAAGCCTCTTATAGAATAAAGAGGTTCTAATTAAGAAAGGTCTGTACCAATACATGTAATAAAATGATCTTAACTTTTGCTACTTCTTTTATGATCTTCATGAGATTCGGGTACTATTAGAAAACCAACCCTTTTAAATTCGAACTTATGAATTGGAAGGTGAGAAAACATAGCCATATGAAAGGAGGAAAAGATAATCAGTTTGCAATCATCAATTTATTCAAGAATATTGACTTATTTTCCATTGGTACATAGTTTCTTACTCAAAATCTCTATGACATGGCAATGTAAATATGTTCTTTAACATGAACTGAGCAGAGAATATATAGTTCCATTTTCATTTTCTATAGAAGGACATTAGTATTGTATTTAGTCTATGCAATGGACTTTTACTAATCTGGTTTATCCATATATGTTACCAATCATAACCGTCAACCGACAATATTCTTCTGACCTTTAAGCAATTACCCATGTCCCTGCTTTAATAAGGGTTTATGGGATTGGTAGGGTAAGAATTACGTCTCTTGATGATCTCCTTAATGGACACGAAACACTCTTCTAAGAACGGTTAACTATGAAAGAGACAAATTTGTAGTAATATAGTATAAACCGAATTAAGAGAGAGAAGAGACGAAAGTGCCAGTAATAGAGCAAGCACTTCTCTAATGACCAACCGAGAGGAGAGAAACAAATGAGAAAAGCACGTGCAATGCGCGTGCTTTCCCTTTATAGTATATATATATACATGTAGCTTGAATATATGAATTGTATGAAAATTGTATTTAAAGCCCAAAGAATTGTGAAATTGTGTATACAGAAGTTGTTGCATCACCAAAAATCATTATATGAACAAGATCCATCTTTAAAACGGTGAAACCGGTTCCTGTCCCTTAAAACTATTTCCCTGTTATAAACTTTTGAGATAAGCTTCATAGCGGTATGGCAATCAGTGCAAACACGAAGGTTTTTCACAACTCGGATCGGCGTCCCAGGAGTTGTACTCAAGGGGCCGAAGGCAATTGCCAGCTTTTCGCTATGGAGGCCAAGTTCAGTCTCGTTGTTGTCTCCTTCTTCATCTGTATCTAACAAGACCTCTGATTTCTCAGGAGCATAACCAGCTTTCTTTAATTTGATGTTCATGTCGTCCAACATTTGGTAGATCTTTGTGGTTTCCGGGTGACAAGAATCGTTCTTTACAAATTCATGGAGAAATCCATTGATCTCAATCCGACTGCAGTCAATGGGCTCGCTTATGTTTCTTTCTTCCATGAGCTGCCTGATTCTTTTAGCTTCCTTCCATTTCTTGAACGAGCTATATATGATTGACAAAAGCATGTAGGTTCCTTCGTTTTCTGGATCAAGTTCTAGAAGTTGTTGAGCTGCTCTTTCTGCCACTTCAAGGTTTCCGTGGATTCTGCAAGCCCGGAGAAGGCCCCCAAGAACAAAACGATCTGGTGCCATTGGCATCTCCCGAACCAACTCCTCTGCTTCTGCTATTCTTCCAGCTCGGCCTAATAGGTCGACCATACAACCATAGTGTTCAACGCTAGGCTGTATGCCGTACCTACTAGACATAGACTTGAAATGTGTAATTCCTTCATCAATTAATCCAGCATGACTACAAGCAACCAGTACACCAATGAAGGTTACTGCATCTGGTTTCACCCCATTGATCTGCATCTCATGGAAGTACTTCAAAGCCATCTCTCCTTCTCTGTTCATTGCGAGACCAGTGATCAAGGCAGTCCAAGTCATGACGTCTTTCTCAGGGAGTTCTTGGAAAATTTGTAACGCAGATTCTATTCCGCCACACTTTGCATACATGTCAACAAGCGTGGTTCCAAGGGTTACATCCACCTCAATGTTCTCCTTCTGGACATAAGCATGTAACCACTTACCGAGACCGAGTGCGCCCAAATAGATGCAAGCAAGCAGCAAACTGACCATTGTCACCTTATCCCCCTTTTCTCCCTTGAGCTGCATTTCACGGAAGAGGAGCAAAGCCTCTTCATAATCACCGTCCTCGACATGTCCGTTGATCATGATGTTCCAACAAAACAAATTTTTCTTCGGCATGTTGTTGAACAAATCTCGAGCTAGCGATACACATCCACACTTGCAGTACACATCCATAAGAGCCGTACTGACCGCGACATGAGATTCAAAACCATTTTCATGAGCGTAGTTGTGCAACCGTTTTGCTGTTTCCAAATCCCTCGCTTTGGCACATGCACCTAAAACATTGACCAATGGAATCTCATTAGGTTTCACATCACTTGTCAACATCCTATCGAAGAGCTCTACGGCTTCAGCAGGTTCATCCCATTGGGTGTAAGCACCCATGATTATCGTCCAAGCAACCACAGTTCTGTCAACCATTTTGTCGAACACCATTCGAGCAGAAACCAAACATCCGCAATTCGAGTAAAGTGTTCTGTATATAAGAATCCGAAGCTAATCCCAACTTGGTAGATTGACAGTGACGCTGCTTTCCTTCTCGCAAGTCCCCAGAAGACTTGAACAAAGAGGGGAACGTAAACCGGTCGGGTTCGAAACCATCGGAAATTATTTCCCGGTAGAAAAGAATGGCCTCAAGAGGCCAATCTCTATTGGTGTAACCTCGAATGATGGAGTTGCAGGTGTAAGTGGTGGGATTGGGGATTTGGGCGAAGACGAGGCGGGCATAAGGGAGGCTGCCGTTGTCTTCATCGAGAGCGCAGAAGGCGATGATTTTGGCGGCAGTAAAAGCGTCGAAGAAAAGGGCCGGTCCGGAGCATCTGGGCGTGAATTTGCTTGAGCTGGGACATGTCTGAGCATTTCTCTAGCAATGTCAGACATGTGTGAGCTCCAATTGGATTGTTGTTGGTGGCGATATATGTGGTGGAAGCCGTGACGGCGGCGGCTGCCACTGCCGCCAAGTTGGGTTTGCAGAAAGGAGAGTTATAGGAAGATAAGGGCGGTTTTATGTGGTGAAGGAACAGAGGCGCAGCCATTGCCGTTTTGTTAGTTATTTTCTGTTATGAAAAGGAAATATGCCTTTCCCGCAATATGTACGTTTAACAGTCACTTGTGACACTACTTTGTCTAATTGGTAAAACCACATTTACGTCTAGCAAATATTTTTAAAGTTCAAATCCTTAACTTCAAGCAAAACAAAAATTGTAGATTTACCCTCTCAATTTTTTTTTAATATATATTAAATATTATATATTTTTCAATAAGTGCTAAATTATGCTCGGTGTTTGGACCTTGTAGGTAGGCACCTTCCCCCACCCCTATGTTCTTTTTAACATGCTTTAAGCCACGGAACTAAGTGAGAGTCCATTTCACTCCCAACTTGCTTTACAACTTTGATCTGCACGACATATGAAAACACTACAAAATTCCGCTTTTAACTTTAGATACGCGTGTAATCCACTAATCTTAGATTACAAGACTAATTAATTAAGTTGTTGAATTTGATTAGAGTAAAAGCTCATATCAAACATAGATAAAGCGAACTACTCGCTTTCTTTGTCAACCAAAATATGCTAATTCGACAATTTTATAAATGACCAAAGAAAGACCTGAAAAATTGGCCCTCCACCGCTCCACTTCAGTTTTCGTCAAGGTATAGCAACATGAACCATTCCTCCCCCTAATAATTATATTTATTTTATTAATCCCCGTGCTTTGTTTTAGGTATATGCTAACGCCATGCTTGTTTATTTTTCTTTTCTCTCATTTTATTCTTCATATGCAATATACATTTGTCATTATTCTTTTTTTTTTTGGTTTTTTTTTTGGGGGAAAATTTCATTTTCATCTATTTTTAATCTGTAATCGCAAAGTTTATATCACTATAATCCCCAACATCAATCTTACGTAATGGAAACGATTATGATATTTACCCACTAAATAGCTGACATGGGTAAGCGGTCAGCAAAAAACTAATCCAAAAGTCAAATTAAAGTGGCTAAAGAAAAGGCATAAACATAGTATTAACTTTTTTTCCCCCTTGATAAATATAGTTTAATTAAGATATGTGCGTTCTGCTCTCAAATTATTATTTGGGGTAGATAAGTTGACTAAACTCACCAATAAATTGTTCACCCTTCTTGATTCAAAATAAATAATAATGACAATGATAAACTTAAAAGAAAATAAAAGAAGCATGGTTCATCCGAGACCATGCAAATCTTGTGAAGACAACATATAAAAGCTAAAAGCACAAATATGAAGAAAAGGGCAAACCCATGACCTTATAACTATTAATT
The DNA here is from genome assembly GCA_002914805.1 of Parasponia andersonii. Classification (NCBI taxonomy): domain Eukaryota; kingdom Viridiplantae; phylum Streptophyta; class Magnoliopsida; order Rosales; family Cannabaceae; genus Trema; species Trema andersonii. The sequence continues at coordinate 737,794 of JXTB01000165.1, forward strand.
ATAATTAGAACTACCTGAAAAAAAAAAAAAAAGAAGCTTAGATTACATCAAAACGAAGCATATCCCAAAGTCCAAAAAGTAGAATCGTAGTCGGCCTACTGAAAAAATGTTTTGAGACAATTGAAATCCGATTCAACACTATGGACACTACGACTATAAAAAGTGAAAAAAAGAGTCAATTTCTGTCCACAATTTCCACCGCCCATTTCGCTAACCATGACCATCAAACGAAAGATTCTTTGTTGGACCCTTTTGTCTGCTAATTGTGTATCATTAAGTTCAACTGAGCACGCCTTAATATTATAATTCCAATTCTATTTTTTAAGAAACGAAAAATAGTATTCAACAAAACTCTTCCATTGCATTATGAAAAAAAAGTCGCCCAAAATTGAAGCAAACTAAACCACCCACTATATATATAGATATATTAAAGTCAAATTAAAACCATACCTTTAAACACCAAATAATAATATTCCTCAAAAAAAAAAAAAAAAAACGAACCAAATGGGAAATTTTCGAACTCCATCATCAACAAACGACATTGGGTTTTGCCTTCTCCCGTCGGAACTCATAGAAAGGATTCTAATCGGCTTAGCCTTGCCAGAAATCATCCGATTCAAGCTGGTGGCCAAAAACATCGCCGCGATCATCTCCAACCGCGATTTCGTTCGTCAGTTCAACTCGCGCTGGGGTTCCGCCACGTGGCTCTTCCTCTACAAGAAACGACGCCGTTGCGACTCCGTGCTCGACGGCTTCGCCGATCAATCGGACCGTTGGTTCCGGTTCTCGATCTCCGATTTGTTGAAGCCCGTGATTTTTCCGGGTGAGGATCTCTTTTTCTTGACGGCGAGTGGGAATCTTTTCCTTTTCGCCTCCAACACTCTTCAGTCTGTTATTACCGTTAATTTGGTTACTAATACCGTTAAGAAGATCCCTCCCAGTCCTTTAGGTCGACGTGGCACCTGTTCCTGGCGGAGATCCGGGATGAAATTGGTGCCCGGTCCAAGCGGGTCGGATCATTTCCGGTTCTTGTTCGCGGAGCTTGTCGGGAACCGGGCGATCGTGCTTGATTACGACTCGGAGACTGACAAGTGGCGGTCTGTGGAAGGGGAGGATGTTCGGAGTTTGCCACGTGTTGGTGAAAGAGAGGGGGGTTATATTTTTCTAACCCTGATTAATCGAGCAAGCGAAAGTGTTGTAATTGCGATTAAACCCGAGAGTAACACGCCTATAATCCTACGGCCGAGATTTGACGGTAGGAGGACCGAGAACAGGCAGTTGACCGTTGGATTTAGTTGGGGGAACCGTATCGATCGGCTACACGTGTACGGCGATGGGTTCATGATGATCGTCAAATCAGATGGCCTAGATGGAGCCAACTCAGGTGGAGTAAGGATTTTGAGTGGCATAGAGATGTGGGGCTTGGGAACAGATGGCAGGCAGTGGCAGTATATATCCGAGCTCCCAAACTCATTGATGCAGCAGATTAATAAGCCTTATGGGGTTATGACAGGGTGTTTGGAGGGTAGAAATGGTATAGTCAGGGCTGTTTTGATGTCTAACTTTGAGGGGTTATGGGACATAATTTGGGTATGCTATGACATTGGGAGGAAAGAGTGGAAGTGGGTCCCACTCCCTGATTGCAAGATGAAGGGTCTCAATATGGCTGGAATTGCCTTCTCTTCAGGCCTCACCCTATCATGAAATTAATTAAACAACTGTGTATAACATAAGCTGCTGGTTGGGGGCAACTTGCTTTGTCATTTTGCTCTTTCTTTTCTTTTCTTTTCTTTTCCTAAAAACACCGAAAATGATAACATATATGTAATATGAACATGGCTTGTCTTTCTTTTCTTAACTGAATGCTAAGTTAAGTTTACTTTCATGTTCCCCTCAAAAGAAAGCTTTCTTTTCAAGTCAAGTGTACTGGGAAATGGATATTTTTTGCTAAATCTTGGGAAATGGACTTTGAGTACTAGTGTTTTTCTGGGGTTAAATTACTATTCTAAAGCCACATTTACTGAACAGAATAAAAAATAATCCAGGAGAAATAATAGAATTTCATTTCATACGTAATTAATTAGTATGTAAATATTTAGAATGAAATTTTTTTTTTATCATTCTTATTTCTCTTCGTTATGATCTACATATTAGTAAACATACCATAAGAGTGTTACATAGAATGATCGTTTTAGGAAAATTATAATATTAGTGATGGATATTCATTGTATTTATGCTCATAAATATAGTGACTTTAAATGTATTGTGACATTCTTATAAAAGGGTCGTTTTAAAAAACAATCCTAAAAGCTCATTTTTGTATTTAATCAATTTTTAGCTCAGAGCACAGTATATGGCCAAGTTCAAAATTTTATAACTAAATGTCTAATTTTCTTAATGACAAAAATAAAAATACAACATATTCCATAATTAAAACTTTAAAATGAATGGATATTTAACTATAATTTTTAAAATATGGACATCTACTTAAACTAATTTAAGAAATTCGTCATCTACTTAATTTTCTCCTATAAGAGTCTTTAAAAAAATAAATAGACTTTAGTGTGAACTAACTAGTTATTTAACTATTTTTTGACTCAAAATTTAGCATATAACTAAACTCAAAAATTTATAACTAAATGTACAAAATATTAAATAAAAAAATAATATATTCATAATTAAAATTCTAAAAAATTAAACATTTACCTATAACTTTTAAAATATAAATATCTTCTTAAACTAATTTAAAAAATAAATTATTTACCTAATTTTCAACTTTCTTCGGGGTCTCCCTTTTGGTAGTGGCTGACTAAGCATAAAGCTTTTATAGTCACGTGTACTATGCTGGGCCGAAAGCCGACTTAGTTGGGCTTTGTGGAGAAACAGCTCGGTTGGGCCCGACAGCAACCAAAGGAAAAGCAAAAACTTTATTGGGGCTTCGGTGATGATGATCATTGTAGGAAGAATTACTCATACTGCAAATTTCGAGAACTTAAAAATCAAATTAATTAATTAGAACCATGTTGACAAGACTTAATGAAAATCTGAATATTCATAAGCATACTTTACCATATACTTTCTCAAACATTATACATATATTTTGCAAATGACATTTAAGAGGCCCGAATCCAATGAAATTGCGGAAAGAAAGCAAAAGATTTTTGGGGGACATCAAGCTCCAACAATATCAAGTCTCATGATATGATTGCATTGCATGATGGAAGTCCTCAACCAAGAATTCTAGTACGATTGAAAATGAGTTTACGAGATAATCTAAGCATGGTAAAGGTCCCTTGTCGATCCACATGGAAAGAAGAGAGAATTTTGGTACTCCAATTTAGACCATTTTCAAATATCTTGATAAAATTATTGGTAAATAGGAGGGAGGGAAAAAAATTTGACCAAGAAACGTTACTCTTTGCTTTCGGTTTTGTGTAGATGTGTATCTCTCTCTCTCTCTCTCTCATATATGATTATGATATGTATTCAGTAATGCAATAACGTGATAATGTCAGCTAAAAGAACGGAATGGGGCACACAATAGGGATGTCTGTCCCAAACACAACATGTTCTCAAAGGGAATAACCTGGTCCCCAACACTCCCCTCAACCCTCCTCTTCTCAATGCTTGCCATGCCAGCGCACAAATACATAAATGTTGATACAATATATATGACTTCCATTGTTAAAAAAGAAAGAAAGAGAAAAATCTGACACCGCGTTTACGGATGTCTGATTTTATCCGAATTTCATACAAGAATCAAATAGTATATAAATCTGACGGAATTTAAATCTAACAGTTTAGAAATATTCATGGACGAATAGATTGAGTTTGTGTTTACGGTGATTGTAGGCATAATTAATTCTTATTGGTATTATTGAAAATGTAGATTGGAAGTTTACTTTTGGTTCTCAAAACTCCCCTTTACGTGTCAGCATCCTATTCCCTGATCCTAATCAAACATCTGGTCCTCGATTCGAACACTTTGCTTAGCACTTAAATTCGTGCTTTTTGGGACTTTTCAATTGCTATAGCCAGGGTCCCAAATTCCATGTTACTCTGTAGACCACTTCCACAGCCTTCACAGCGTGCAGCTGCTCTCTCTCTCTCTCTCTCTCTCTCTCTCTTAATTGATCTGTAATTTTTTGGGGGGCTTCTAATGTCCAGATCCCGTTTATTATTATTTTTATTATTGTTGTTGAGGGATTTATTATTATTGTTATTAATTTTTTGAAATGAGTCTCCCATGCAAACTGGTTTTAACCTTAAATTTAAGGGGTTTCTCTTTCTCATTTGCGATTATAGCGGCACCATGCATTAGAATCAAACACATGCAAACAAATATGTCCGCATTTATAAAATGAAATCTGATAATGTTAAAATTTTTTAAATAAGTAATGTTTCCTTAATTTTAAATATCCGTAATCTGAATTAGAATTTAATTTGAACCCTTTTTCCTTTACTAAATTGCTCTGAAATTGAATTTCATATATATATATATACATATATTCTAGTGGACCACGTCAACCCCACCTATAAGAGGAAAGACTTTCACGTACTTTGTCCTCAACTGGTCCTTTTTTTTTTTTTCTGTTTTCCAGATCTTATTTAATACTGCGCTGAACAGTGTCTCATGCAATTTTTATTTCTTTAATCATCCAACTTTAAACATCTAGCTTTGAGCGCCTCTCTCTCTCTCTCTCTCTCTCACACACAATAATTGCTCATATTTTAATATTTCTTAAACTTTTTAAAACTTTTATGGCTCTCTCTTCCCAAATCATAGGATGGAACATAAAGATTCGAATTAGATTTTTGCAAATTGCTCTCCATATAAATATAGTTGTTGCCTTGAGTGCCACAAAATTCACAAGCCTTAGAATAAGGAGAAAGACTAATTCCTAACTAGTAAGGATATTTTGACTCATTGAACTTTTAAATTCACATACGCACGAGTTCTAATTTCTATTCGACGTTTACAACCAGCATGCGTAGCCCAAAGGGTACCCCTTAAAACTAGGAATTCTTGATTTTAAAGCCCTTATCTTCATTTTATTTTTTCGTTCTTTTAGTATGAATTACTACACCTGTATTTTCATAGCCAAGTGATGGATATACATTGGAAAATGAAATCAAATTTTGAACCTTTCCTTGTCCTAATTATGGGGTAGAACATAATATTATTTATACTTTATTACCTTGCTTTTCCCCCCCCCCCCCCCCCTTCAAATGATGTTTGATATACTATTATTATTATCAATGACACATGTTGCTGCCTTTGTAGGACACCTGTTTGGTTTAGAATATTCATCTTTTACAGTGATACAAATATTCTTTCATAGAGGATACTGTTTATTTATGTATATTGTGTTGGTGATCACTGATCACTGACCATTTGCGTGTTTTTTTATTAGGTGAATTCGACAATTCAAAATACAATAGTTTAATCATTTTATAAATATAGGATTGAAGGTACTTGATCGTGCTTTTGTACTAGCTTCTACGACTAATGAGATTTCATAAAGTGACAAGATTTTCGACCCTTAATTAAATAGCCCAGAATTAGAGTTTGCAAGCTTGAAGAGTTAAGATTGTAGTGAGCTAGATCTCTAGTCTATATATAATATATATGTCAATGAATGGCTCATAAATAACCTACTATTCAAGAACATGCATTTCTTAGCTTTTCATTTATTTATTTTTTCTAAATTTTATTGAAAAGAATTTGAGTATTTATCGGTTTAGGGCATCTCGTATTCAAATAACTTTATACGTAGATAAAGGGCATATTCCTTTTAATAATTAATATCCCCTAGTGCCTTTCTATTTTAATGAAGTAGTCCACATTATTTAATTTCACATATAGAGTGTAAATATGTCCGGTCTGGGTTAAAATAGAAATTCAGGTCGGAAGCCTTATAACCTCATGACTAAATACTGGGTCGGTCCAATATTATTTCGTAAAAAAATATTTTTTGAATATTAATTACAAAAATAACAAAATATTTTTTTTAAAAAAAATGACTCTCGGTCCAACTCAGTCTGACGGGCTCACTATCTCGGCCCAATCTGACCCGGCCTTATGCTCAAACCGAGCTCAAGCCATAAATAATGTTTGACCCGATCCGATCTCAGGCTAGATTTACGAGCCATGGGTCAACTCATTTGGCCCGGCCTATATTTGAAACTCTATTCCCATATGTGCCTCCCGCTGTCAAAAGTAACTTATTAATATACAAATTAATCGTTTGGCTAGCTCCTCGTTCATATCCTCTTTCTAATATTGGTAATCTAATTTTGAGATTAGTGTGAAGCTTATATTGAAATTTCAAGATATTTTTTGTAATTGAAAAAAAATCAACTGCTCACTAAAGTTAATCAGAACTTTCAAAATTTTAATTAGCTGTTATTGCCGGAGTTCCTAATTAAAGCATCATAACAAAAATATCTGGTTGAACTCAACTCTTTCTGCAGGTCTTAATAACCAAGGAGCTGGCTATCCCTGTAATCTCTTATGATTATCACAAAAATTATTTATCCATACTACTAAATTTTTTAGGTTTTTCCATCAGATCACAATCATTCATCTTAATTTTCTTTCCCAGGCTCGTTACCTAAACAACTTACAATGTAATATTTTAAGGAAAATGTTATTATCATCTTTAGTCAATTCATTTATTTTCGATGAATTGAACACCTTATTCAGTTACCTATTATACACTTATAGGTAACCAAGTCCCTTTCTCTGCCGACTTAATGCTAATATTTATGGACTCCACTATGCAATTAAGAACCACAAGTGATAAATACAGATCGGCTTAATTATATTTCATTTATTAGTATAGTATTGTCATAATTACCATTTAAAATTCCTGTTAGAATTTGAATGAATTATTTTTGAATCAAAGTAAAAATTCATTAATCAAATAACTTCAATACAAAGGGATTTGAGCGAATCTTATAATTTATAAGTCTATCAACATATAAGATACATATTTCACAAAATTAAAATGAGTAAGAACACCGGAAAAAAGTTTGAAGGTATCAATTCAAAACTCTTATGTGCACATTTTCATTGTGACACATAGCGGGAAATCTTCTTGATAAGATATAATCATATACGTACTACCAACTGAACCTCGGTTCTTTTGTTTTTGTTTTTCCTCCGAATGTGCACATGATAAGAACATATTTCTATAGTATAAATATACTAGACTTGAATATTTCAGAACTTAATCATAAAGTAGTAAAGTAAGACGGAGTAAAATATTTCTTCATGCCTTATCACAAAAATAAAATTGCTTCTGATTTTATTACATTATTCTTTCATGATCATTGAATTGTACCGCGTATATTAAATGGGTTCTATTGATCTCATTTATAAAGTTGTTTAGACTAAAGAGATTTCAATTCAAAATATCAATTCAAACGTCATGAACCGTGACCCATTTACTATAACCTAACAACAGAAAAGATTTATTCTTAAAAAAAAAAAACAACAAAAAAGATTCAAATATCAACTCAACTGTCCTCAAAACCGGATCATTTAATATTTATTATCAATCAAGGTCCTTAGTTTTTAATATTCTAAAGTCTGATTTTCTCCCATTGGACACACAAAATTTTGCCTTTTAACACTGCCACCCTTCTTTCTACCACGTCCACGGTCCCAATTCCCAAGTCCCCAAACCTAACCGAACACCCTTTCTCTATTCTCTTCTTGGTCAAAACCCTTTCTCCCTTCGGTAATCTAACGAATATTAGTCAATACTCTCAACACTAAGCACACCAAAAACCCATAGCATCTCTCTCTCTCTCGTAATAACCGGGAATGAACATCGAAATCAAATCAAACCCACCTCAAATCTGATAATCAGAACCCGAAATTCACAGCTTCTACTGGTGGCTTAGGAATAATGGGGCCGTACGACTCAGCCAATTCGGCCGGGAGCAGCAACGGGAGCTCCTCCTCCTCCTCCGCCAAACCAAAAGACAACATCGATGGCCTCCTCGCTGGGGCCGGCTACAGGGTCCGATCCTCAGACCTACGACACGTCGCTCAGCGCCTCGAGCGACTCGAGACCGTCATGGTCAACTCGCCCGCCTCCCAAATCTCCCACCTCGCCTCCGACGCCGTACACTACAACCCCTCCGACATCGCCTCCTGGGTCGACTCGATCCTCTCTGAGTTGAACCACCCTTTCCCTCTCTCCTCCGATCTACCTGATTTCCCCGATCTCATGATCACCGATCCGACGGTAGGGGCCGATGTCTGGGCGGCTGACCCTCGGCCGCACCAGAATATATCTCCTCCTCCTCCTCTTCTTCCTCTTCCTCCCTTGCATCAGCATCATCATCCGCTCACGGTCGTTACCGCCATGGAGGAAGATTCCGGGATAAGGCTGGTCCACATGCTAGTCACGTGCGCCGAATCCGTCCAACGCGGCGAGCTCGCACTGGCTGGCTCCCTAATCGAGAATATGCAGGCCTTGCTGACACGTGTCAACGTCAATTGCGGGATTGGAAAGGTCGCCGGGTACTTCATCGACGCGCTTAACCGCCGGGTTTTCTCGACGGCGGGGAGGACCGGTTCCGCCGGCGCCGCTTACGAGGACGAGGTTCTGTACCATCACTTCTACGAGGCTTGTCCGTACTTGAAGTTCGCCCACTTCACGGCGAATCAAGCCATGCTGGAAGCTTTCAACGACCACGATTGCGTCCACGTCATCGATTTCAACCTAATGCACGGCCTACAATGGCCGGCTTTGATTCAGGCCCTGGCCCTGCGCCCCGGTGGGCCCCCTTTGCTGCGGTTAACGGGCATTGGGCCTCCGTCTCCCGACGGCCGCGACTCGCTCCGAGAAGTCGGGCTGAGGCTCGCCGATTTCGCGCGGTCCGTTAACGTCCGTTTCGCCTTCCGCGGCGTGGCGGCCACGCGGCTCGAGGACGTCAAGCCGTGGATGCTCCAGGTCAGCCCGAAGGAAGCCGTGGCCGTGAACTCCATCATGCAGCTCCACCGGCTGCTCGGGTCGGATATGACCCGGGACTCGGGCATCGGGATCGTGCTCGGGTGGATCCGGAGCTTGAACCCGAAGATCATGACGGTGGTGGAGCAGGAGGCGGACCACAATCAAGCTGGGTTCCTGGATCGGTTCACGGAGGCTCTGTACTACTACTCCACGATGTTCGACTCGCTCGAGGCTTGCGCGATGCAGCCGGAGAAGGCCCTAGCCGAGATGTACATACAGCGCGAGATTTGCAACGTGGTTTGTTGCGAGGGCTCCGCCCGAGTCGAGCGCCACGAGCCACTGGCTAAGTGGACGAATCGGCTGGTTCAAGCCGGGTTCAAGCCGCTTCACCTCGGTTCCAATGCGTTCAAGCAAGCCAGCATGCTCCTCACGCTTTTTTCGGCCGAGGGGTACTGTGTGGAGGAGAAGGAAGGGTGTTTGACGCTCGGCTGGCATAGCCGGTCTCTCATCGCGGCTTCGGCATGGCGAGCGGTACCGGACCCAAATAGTCCGCATGGGATTATAAAACCATAATAATAATAATAATAATAATAATAATAATAATAGTAGTAGTAGTAGTAGTAACAGCATTGTAAATTTTTTCCCCTCCCAACGTTTTCACTAAAATATTTGTTTCTTTTTGGCTTTTCCTCTTTCATTGTTTTTTTTTTTATTTTTTACAATTTCACAATTGTATTCCCTTTTGAAATTTACTTGCAGAGTGGAATTATTCTAATTTGGTAGGCCGCGGGGTGCAACGTCTAGACTATGTCATGGTCCCCAACCCATGGAGCTATCAAATTTTATAGTTATGTATAAGATCATGGCCATTTTCTCACTTAAGAGTCAATAATAAATATATGTAAAATACGTTAAAACTAGAGCCAACGGAATCGAGAGTCTAATCCGCACACAAGAAGTTTGATTTTTTTTTTTTTTGGGATATTTTGAGATAATGAAATATGAAATAACACACATGAAAGGCGGAGTTCAAGTTTTATTTATTTATTCTTTTTTAGAAAATAATAAGATACGAGCTCTTTCTAAAAAATAACTAGCGTGGAAAGCGAAAAAAAAAAGAAAGAAAAGAAAAGAAAAAGTAAAAAGCTTCGTTTTCCCTTTAGCAATTGTCAGCCTTATGCAGTAACCTGCTAAGTGCAGTTCAGGAGTAGTCAACGCAGAATTTTTTTTTTTTTCTTTTTTTCTTTCGGATTAGGGTCATATGTGGTGGCTGGCGCCCCTCCAAGTAGTTGACGTTTACTTTACTGTTTAAGGAATTGTTTCAAAGGTCTAACGTAGAGTATCTTCGACCATCTTTAATTCTGGCTATAGAAGGCTACTCCCTACCGAACACTTATAATTTTCAGCATTACGTGTTTGTTTGGGTGGTATAATTAGAGAGCCCGAGCTTCCTTTTATTTATATATATATATATATATATATTTTTTTATATTTTCCACCTAAATATGCAATAGGCATTTTGCTCTTAACAATCAACTACCGCTATTAACTATTAAAATAGGAGATTGATTAATGTTATACTAGAAGATATATACATTTTTTGTACACGAGTGGTCTGAAAAAAAAAAGAAACTTTTTTATGTAAATAGTGTATACTGTCGATAGTTAATACAATGTTTATAGTCGCAGGAGACAAAAACAAAGCTCAAGGTTTATTACGGATTTACCACTAGTAAATACAACATTTGCCGTGGCTTTTGGAGCGAATAGTTGGGTCACATGAGAGAGGTGTACATCAATCCTGTTACTCCGGCTGTCACTTCTTCCTGTCTTGAAAATTGAAAGAGGACCTGACTCACTATCATATGATATCAGCACAGCCTCTGTCTTTATTTTTTTATTTTTTTATTTTTTTAATTTTTCCTTCTTCTTTTGATGGCGAATAGATTTGTTAAGCCGCTGGCATTTTAAGACCAGAGGATTAAACCTCCTATATTTAAAAGAGAAATGAAATAAAATATAGTAAATTTTTAGCTCTATAAAGAAATAAATAAAGGTTTTCTTTCTTTTTTATTTTTTTTTTCCGCCTCTTCTCCGTAAGTTCTCACTTCACAGCATTTTTCTATCTGATTGTATTTTTTGACTTTATTTTATTTTTATTTTAAAGGTCATTCTATTTGTGCATAGTTGTTATTATATATTTAAATTTATGTTGTTTTATCTTGACTAATTACAGATTTATGTAAAGTTAATTCCTTATTATTTTTTGCTAATATTATGTAGTTTTCAGATAGAATTGACGCTTGTAAGTTCTATATCTGAAAAAATTCATATTGAGGGAATATAAATCCTCACTGAAGATTCGTCGTACATCATCGTATCAATTAGCCAAGAATATCTTGAGTAGCAGAGGGTTATTTAAAAGAATCAAGGAAGTATGTCTATTTTAATTCTAATTTTATTTTTTAGAGTTGTGTTTATGGAGGTTTTATCAATAATAAATTTTAGAAAAAATTAAGAGACGTGGTTTGTGCGAATTGAGTTATTAATCAAAGCAAATAAAGATAGAGGATTTTATAGTGGTTCAGTCCCGAAAAAGATGAGCTTATGTCCACTGTTTTTCACTATTTTATAGAGAATTACAAGCACTCAAACTTATAATGTCTCGTCTGGAAATCTCTCTCAAATTGGGAGTCGGAATTTCGAAGTCTGAAAATTGGAAAATTTAGAATCCCCCGTCTGAAACATTGAGTTCCCTTTATATAGGTGAGGATAACTCAATGTTCCTAATTGTGAAAACGGTTAACTATACAATCGGGTAATACAATTCGAGTAACAACATAATTGGATAACTACTCAAAACGGGTAACTAGTCGATCATAAATAGGAGACTTCTGTTTCCCTTTCCTTGCAGGTTTCCTGTTTGACGAAGCATAGACTTGTTTCCCTTTTCTTTCGGAAGAGGTCGCCCACGACCTATACAGAGAAGGTCGCACATAACTTATGCAAAAGAGGTCACACGACTACATAGAGGAGGTCGCATGTAACCTAAGCAGAGGAGGTCACATATAATCTAAGCAGAAGAGGTCGCATGTAACCTAAGCGGAGGAGGTCAAACTTAACCCTTATGCGACCTAACATAGGATATTAGACCGCACAACAATTGCCCTCCAGCTCTATTAGTTCTTTAGGACAAAATGGAGCTTCCTTTTAACGTGCGATCTTAAAAAATACGATGTCATGACCTAGACTTGAGATCTTTGAAGAGTCGAAGAGTCACCAGATTTCAAATCTCATCTCTCAAGATCACGCGTATCTTTTTCTGACAGATAGAAATACGTGTAGCCTTTTCTAAGAAAGATAGCAGAACTCGAGGAAGCCTAATGATGCCAACCGTCGTTTTTAAACCAAATCTTTTCAAATTTTAAACAATTCTGATTTTTTGGAAAGGATCAAATCCCACGTAAACTTCGGCCTTCAAATCTAAAAATCAAATTCCTTGATCTATGGCTGTGATTTAACGGTGCTTGGAGTATAAATATCGGAAACCAATCCGTTTCTGTTCTATTTCACTGTTTCCATCTTTTCTCAGAAAATATCGAAGCTTCAGAGAATCCTAAAGCGTCGTTTCATCCTTCAGCTCGCACAATCACAGTTTCTTCTCCGATAAAGTTCAAACCATCTCAATCCATCCGCTTTTGAAGAAAGGTTAGTTCATTTCTTCTCTTATTTCTTTTGTTCTTGAAAAAATAATTTCAATTTTTAGGAATAGAAACTCATCCCACATTGAAGTGAAATGAGAATTATTTTTTATCCCCTTTTTTCAGTCCGTAGGGTAGACTTACTAGATAATAACCAGAAACAAACTTGTGAAAAGAATTTCTAGGGTCTGATATCATATTTTATTTCCCAACGAACTGCTCGAACATTTATTTTCTGACGAACTGCTCGAACAATTTTTACGAATCTGTAGACCTCTTAGGAATGAGCTTGCTTGTTAGTACAATCCTAGGATAAATACCCAAAGTGCTGGCATAGTGAGAATCCTCAATGCCTAAATCCCTGCGTATTTCTTTTCAGATGTCTAGTAGTAATGAATTTAGGGAAGGGAATGCATTTTCTGGAGATTCTGACTCGAGTGTTAGTTCTATAAACCTTGAAGATTACCTCGAGCCGGAACCTGAAGTAGAAATAACAGGGGTCAGGCGAAGTAGTCCTCGCATAGGTGATCTCCCACAAGACCAGTGGCCTCAACATATCAGGGATGCCCCTGCATTCTCATCAGGCTATCAGTATGTAGAGGGGAATTGGTCATGTACCAATATAAGAACGAGCTGCTCATCAAAAAAACTCAGTAAAATCGCGAGTAGTTATAAGATCGCCATACTCCTTCGTCTACCTATGGAATTTAACCGACCACACACTCCCCCACATGGACTCGCTTCTTTTTCTGAGGCAGTCCTCAAGTGTGGCGTGCATCTCCCACTCTATCCGTATATAAAATCGATTATTGATTACTATAGGGTCGTCCCTTTTCAATTGACCCCTAATACCTATAGATATATGGTGGGTTTGTATATACTGTACCATAAATTAGGTTTAGAAACCCCGTCACTTGAAGAATTCGCTTGGTTCTACCAAGTGAAATCAAACCCGTCAGATCTTGGCTTCTTCTATGCGAGCAAATGGTCGAACCAAGCAATAAAAACGAACTACGGGGTTCGCAACAACATGGGAAAGTGAAAAAATCCATTTTTCCATTTTGACTATGCAGCTAACAGCTTCTTTCAGAATCCCGGTAGGTAGTCTTCTAATTTATCGCCTTTTTTTTATGTTTACTTTTATACTGATCGCATTCGAATGTCATCGCAGATAATAAGGATCGACCCGGACTTTCCAGGGAACTGCTCGCAAGGGTATATAAAATCAACGACCTTCCAATTGAGGAATTTAATTGGAAGGTACCAGGTACTTCGAATAACCTGGTCGCTTGCGGTCTGCTTCCAAAGGGAGCCGCATTCCCAGACCCCCCGGTTCTTTCATCTAAGCCATCGAGCTCGAAGAAGAAGCTAAGGAAAAGGACGGATTTAGGTGCCTCGTCTTCAAGAATTAGAAAACGAAAAGTACCGGCCACCCCTCCACCCTCAGAACCTTCATCTCCAGAGACAGTGTCACCACCAGCTCCTCAACCAGCTCCACAAGAAGAATGTAATTACACGTTCATTCTAATTACCCTTATATTATATCTCCTCGCTCACTAACATATCTGTACAGAGATGGTCATCGGTAGCGGCTTACGAGCACCACCTTCAACTCTCGGGTCCATGGCAAAAACCAAAACACCCGAGAGTACCCCGCCATCGAAAGGGAAGGAGAAGGTCGACAGCTCGAAGAAAAGAAAAGTTGCCTTCGAGGACTTCCCAGCAACCTCGCCTCCACCACAGCCTCAGCCAACGAGTCATCCTGAACCACCCACCGAGGCTGCCACTTCTTTGGAACCGATCTTAGCAGATAAGGGTGAAGAGCTCTTCGCACTCCTCAACCAATTACCAGAGAAAGCGGGTATGAGTGCAGCCTTCATCGATTGCTTCACATCTGAAGAAGGTTGGGAGCGGATGAAGCGGCGTTCTGCCAAGGTCGCTTTTGGATCTGTGATGAGGATGCTGGCCAATGTAAGCTTTTCTATCTTCTCCTCGAATGTATTCTCTTGGTGTTAACAATTAGATTTTTTTTTTAGACAATGGCTGCTGCTGTCCTGATGCACGACCCAGTTCTCGAATGCTTGGAGAAGGCTGAAAAAGTTGAAGAGATAACGCAAGTATTCGAGAACTCGGAGAAGGCTCGGGAGGAGGAGAGAACGGCCTTCAACTTGGAGAAGTAGCAGATGCTCGAGGACCTGGCCAAGGAGAGACTCGCCAAGGAGAATCTCGAGGAGAAAGTCAAAGAGCTCGAGAAGGCCATTTCTGAGCATCCGGATCGCATGAGGGAAGCGACCACTGAGGCGGTTCACAAAGCTATCGAGGAGTTCAAGGCGACTGAAGTCAAAGAACTCGAAGATAAAGCTAGTGATATCGCCTCGTCGACCATTATTTTCAATATTTTCTGCGAGCATCCGGATTTTGACCTCTCCATCCTTGGCGAGGACGTGGTCGAACTCGTGCAAAGCTGGAGGGAGGATACCGCTAAAGCTGGGGATGGCGGCGCGAGCCCTTCTGCATAACTTTCTTTTTTTTTTATTATTTTTAGAACAATGCGGGCTTGGTCCCCCTTCTTTTCTGTGCATGTACGGGTGACTTTCTTTTAATAAATATTATTATTTTTTCTTATATACTCCTGCAAAATAATGAAAACACAACAGTAATTTTAACTTAGTCAATCACAGGTGATTGATCAGTACGCTTTTAGCGATTTGAATCCGACTAACTTAAAACGAGTTTTAAGCATTAGGATAGATTAGGTCGCTTAAGAAAACAGTCAATACGAGTGATGCAAACTCACTTCAATTATTTCGACCTTTATTTCCTGTGCGAGCTTTAGCCTAGCTATCAGTGCTTCGTATTCGGCCTCATTATTCGATGCTAGAAATTTAAAGCGAAGTGCATAATGAATGTTGTGCCCTTCAGAACTGATTAAAACTATGCCTGCACCTGCTCCATTTTCATTCGATGACCCGTCAACATAAAGTTTCCACAACTTTGATGTATCTGAGGCGGGTTTTTTGAGTACTCCCGTGGGAAGATTGACGTCGTATGTAAATTCTGCAATAAAATCTACGAGGGTCTGACCCTTTATAGCAGTGCGAGGTTGAAAATTGATATCAAATTGACTCAATTCAACAGCCCACTTAAGCAGCCGTCCTGACGCCTCAGGTTTCTATAAGACCTGTTTAAACGGGAAATTCGTGAAAACCCAGATGGAGTGAGCATGAAAGTAAGGTCGAATCTTTCTTGATACAATGACAAGTGCTAGTGCCAATTTTTCCATCTCTGGATATCTGGTTTCAGTATCAAGTAATCTTTTACTTACATAATACACAGGTCGCTGAATATTTGACTCCTCACGAATTAATGCGGCACTCGTCGCATACTTAGAAACAGCAAGATATAGGCATAATTCTTCACCTGGATTTGGCTTCGACAAGAGTGGAGGAGAACCCAAGTGTTTTTTCAATTCTTGGAATGCCTGCTCGCATTTCTCCGTCCACTCGAACCTCTTTGATCCCTTTAACACCTCAAAGAAAGGTTGGCATTTATCGGTTGATCTGGATACAAACCGACTCAGAGCAGCTACTCGTCCTGCTAGGCTTTGCATATCCTTGGGTTTACGAGGAGATTGCATATCAATCAACGTTTGTATCTTTTGAGGATTTGCTTCGATCCCTCGCTGGTTGACCATAAAACCCAGAAATTTTCCAAATCCTATTTCGAATGCACACTTCTGGGGATTTAGCTTCATTTGGTATCTCCGGAGGATTTTGAACATCTCATCAAGGTGCTTGATGTGATCTTCGGCTTTCTCCGATTTGACTAGCATGTCATCGACGTATACCTC
>JXTB01000165.1:755065-775579 GCA_002914805.1 Parasponia andersonii
ACTCCCGTTATCGACCAATACTCGCCACAACTGTGTGCTTCCACAGTTAATTTTTATGACCAGCGCGTCATTATGCGGATAATGGACCTCCCTTGTATCCTGCTCTGTGAAAGTAATGTCCATATCCGGTACTCGTTGAAGCTTGCGTGGTCGCTGCTCAAGATGCATGACGTTGGTTAACGGCTGCTGTAGAGCTTCTCGCACATACCTGTCCGGTGCTCTCTTCGAATCTCCTCCAACGTGTGGTCCTCCGAAAATAGTTCGCACCTCGCGTTGAATTTCTAGAGGTCGCTGTTGGTCTTCTTCTCGCCTTTCGTCATTCTGCCTGGTGTACTGCCGCAATCGCCCTTCTCTAATCAGCCTTTCAATTTCATCCTTCAGGGCAAAACAATTATTAGTATCATGCCCAATATCATTGTGATATCAGCAGAATTTGTTGGGGTCGCGCTTTGTCCTGTCCCACTTCATCGGTTCTGGTTGTCAGAATCGCTCCTTCTGGTTTGTGACTACATAGATTTGATCTATGGGCGCGTTTAATTCAGTGTGATTGTTAAACCTCATGGGAGCTCTTGAAATCTCCTGCCTTTTGGGTCTAGGCTGATTCTCATTCGTCTGTTCATTATTCCTCTTGTTTTTCTTATTACCGTTTTTGTTGGTAATGACCGCATCTTTAGTCGCATCTTTCCTTCCTTCTTTTTTAGTCTTTTGAAGATTCTCACGCGAAGATTCTAACCTCAGATGCCGACCAACTCTTCGGTAGAAGTCTTCAAGAGTTCTATAATCTCGCTCAAGTAATTCCTCCCAGAGTTTAGTTTTTGGTCGCACCCCAGCCATAATGAGAGTTAGAACTCCTCCTTCAGGTGGGTTATTGACCTTTACTAACTCTGAGGTGAATCGATTGAAATAAGACCGTAGAGTCTCCTTTGGACCTTGTCGGATCGCAGGCAAACTAACAAGTGGAATAGTGAAATTCTTTGCAGATTGAAACTGTCTCAAGAACGTCGTCTGTAGTTGTTACCAGGATGAAATTGAGCCGGATTTGAGTCCTCGGAACCACTTCTTCGCTGCTTCCGAGAGAGTTACAGCAAAACATCTGTAACGTGCATGATCATTAACCCGATGTAGTTCCATCAAGTCACTGAAGTAATCTATATGGTCCTGTGGATCAGTTTTCCCATCAAAAGTGTTAATGGTGGGAAGTCTAAATCCAGTGGGAAGGGCTGCAGCTCGAACCTCCTCGCTGAATGGTAACTGACGATACCCATTAGCGAGTTCATCGTCCTAACCAGCAAGTGCGTCTAACGCGATCCTTAAATTGTGAACATCGACGTTCAGAGGGAAAGCATCATCCCTCGCTGGCGGCACAGGCAGCCTTCGTTCGTTATCCTGATGCATGGCGGGTTGGTCAGGTAGAGTCTTCTGCGATCTGTGAGAGGAATCCAGTGAAATAGTGCGACGAGACCAACTTTGGTCATTGTGATGCGATACGGATCGATCATGACTACGTCGTCACTCAAAATACTGTCTTAGGTCTGCAGGATCTTGTCTCGACTCTCTGCTGATTCTTTCGAAGACGCTTCTCGATTGTCGTCCTTGTTCGCTGCTCAAGCGATCTTGACTATTTATGGATTTACGAGAAGGTTGTACACGATCACGGTTCATACTTGAACTCTCGGTACCAGATTCTGGAGGCAAGTTTGCGACCTTGCCTTTTCCTTTGGAGATTCGATCTTCATGACGCTCTTGCTGAGTTCTTGGCTGGCCGCGTCTTCTCATCTCTAGGATCTGTATTCCTTTCTTAGGTAATTGAGCAGGACGTTCTTTGGGACGTTGTGTTGTGGTGGGGTCACCATTTGTCCTTCAGCAAGTCGTCGTAGGGTGTCATTGATCTGGTTAGTGACTTGCTGAAGGTTCACCAGTGTCTCCTCCATACGATCCTGTCTCTGGGAAAGGTTTTCTGTTGCAGTTATAGTAGGCTGATCCTGAGCAGGGTCTGCCTGTGTAGCAGCAGTGCTTTGAGGTTGGTTTTGGCTAGTTCCGGTGACTCTGGTAGTGTTTCTAGTGTTTGCCATTATTAAAAAAGTGGAATTCGATAAACTTTTCCGCCGAAATAGCCCTCCTTCTAGCGCCAATTGTTGATGGAGGTTTTATCAAAAATAAATTTTAGAAAAAATTAAGAGACGTGGCTTGTGCGAATTGAGTTATTAATCAAAGTAAATAAAGAGAGAGGATTTTATAGTGGTTCAGCCCCGAAAAAGATGAGCTTACGTCCACTGTTTTTCACTATTTTATGGAGAATTACAAGCACTCAAAGTTACAATGTCTCGTCTGGAAATCTCTCTCAAATTGGGAGTCAGAATTCGAAGTCTGAAAATTGGAAAATTTGGAATCTCCCGTCTGAAACATTGAGTCCCCTTTGTATAGGTAAGGGTAACCCAATGTTCCTAATTGTGAAAACGGGTAACTATACAATCGGGTAATACAATTCGAGTAACAACATAATTGGATAACCACTCAAAACGGGTAACTAGTCGATCATAAATAGGAGACTTCTGTTTCCCTTTTCTTTCGGAAGAGGTCACCCATAATCTATACAGAGAAGGTCGCACATAACTTATGCAAAAGAGGTCACACGACTACACGGAGGAGATCGCATATAACCTAAGCAGAGGAGGTCGCATATAACCTAAGCGGAAGAGGTCGCATGTAACTTAAGCGGAGGAGATCGAACTTAACCCTTATGCGACCTAACATAGGATTTTAGACCGCACAACAAGTTGCATAATTCTTTTTCTTCCCTAGTTGTCAGCAAGACGCCAAGACACTATGGTTTGATGGATTGCTTTTGTAAAAGATCTTCTGTAATTGGATATTTGGATATCTGAGTGGCTAAAATTGTTGTTTTAATTCTTTTTTTTCCCCAAAGAAAGTATATTTCTTAAGAACCTTTATAAAGCGAGAACTTCTGTTGGCTTTAAAACTCATTTTGTTGAGGTCAATTTTTTGACGAGCATATATAGCTAAATAGTATGTTTTATATCAAGAAGTAATCACACATCTATAAGCAGGACCTAGACTTTTTCCCTTTTTTTTTTTTTGGGTTACTTTTCTTATATAACATAACAGATAGCAAGGCGTGCATACTGCATAATTTGACCAAAATAGCGCAGATTTGAACATGTCTTTCACATTTATATTTAACCAAAAGGTGATGATAGTCATAAGATGAACTATAAAACGAAAAGAGCTTTTCCGGGAAAAATAAATAAATTAAAAATTATAATAATAAGTTGAGTGATTGATAAAACGGGTCACTATTTATAAATTATTAAAAAAAAAAAAAAAAAAAACTGTCAAGCAGTAGCAATAGCTGCAGTAGTAATAGAAGGCCGAAACGGTCTTCCTCTCTCTTTTTCCATATTTCACGTGATCCCGTTACGGAGCTGCCTGGGTGTGGTGGCCCACATTTGAATTAACATTAACATTAATAGATCAAGGGGACCACCTGAACGGCTGAAGAACCTTAGCTCAGCAGCATATTCACGAGTCAGTTTTCTTCCACGTGTCGACAGTGATATCACCTGTGTATCTGTGTGACAGTTTTTTCCTTTTTTTTTTTTTTTTCCTCTCTCTCCCCTGCCTTAATTTCTGGGGTCAATTTTGCGTGAGAGAGACTCCTCTTAATTTAAAGAGTTACGTAAAATCACCCATCGACCCACTGGGTCCCACTACTGACTAGGAAAGATGTCGACCGTCTGATGTGTACGTGAGATCGTAAAATGATTGATTACCTCCCTCTATCGGTAATTCATATTTATTTGTTTATTTTTTATTCATTACAAAATGAGGATGATAAGATTTCCTTTTTTTTTTTTTTTTGTTTTAACCATAAAATTTGGGTAAATTTGATCATGTTAAGAGAATAATATAATTCCATTTAAGAAACTTACAAAACCCTTCAAAACAAAAAAAATCCCAAATAAATAGGATTAAGAATATTAGAAGTTTGATACACTTTGTTTCGGTCTATTTTTTGCTCATAAGATAAGCTGTTATTTAAAAGGGTTGACTATATTGATATTCCCTTATTTTTTTTGGGGGGGGGGGAGGGGAATGATACTCCCTCATATTTACTCTTTCTAACTTTATTCTCTAAATTTCAGTTTGTATAATTTTTGTAAATATTTTTTTTTAAAAAAATAAGACTTAACTAATAATATCCATTTATTGCAAAAAAAAATATTTCACGCATTCTTAAAATAAAATGGAGATCACTTTCTTTAAAATAAAAATAAAATTTGTAACCTTTCAAAAAAAAATCTGCAAAGAAATTCACTTCTTTTTTTTATTATTATTATTCTACTTTGAATCATTGTTTTTGTTTTTTTAATGTTCTTTCTACTAATAAAATAAAGGGTTAATCACGTAAAAATATCATGAGTTTTAACTTTTTCATTAAAAAAAATCCTGATTTTTGAATATCTACAAAATAGTACTCTCATTTTTAAATTTCTGTAAAATAATATCCTGATTTTTGAAATTCTACAAATTAATACCTCTATTTTTGAATTCTACAAATTAGTATTTTGACATTTACGATTTCTACAAATTAATACTCTTAACTTCTGTTTCCTTTGTATATTTATACAATGAGCAAATTAAAAGATGCGAACATCTCTCATTTTCTTATTAAAAATATTTAGATATTAGTATATTATCAGAAATTATTTTATAGCTATTGTTTTGGTTAATTGCTAAAAAAACACAATTTTTTTTTACCTCTCATGTTTTTTTTTGAACATTTAACTACTTTTTTCGTTCTATTTTTTTACTTTTCTTTTTTAAATAAAAAGTGAAATAAACTAATTACAAATATATCTTCATAAATTTTATTATTGTTTAATAAGTTTTAATTAAGTTGATGATGGCTACTACCATCTTTTTATATTAAAATCAATTAATTAGACATTAAGGTTATAAATTTATATGAATTTCAAATATTAGGGTATTAATTTGTAAGAATTTTAATTGTTAGAATATTAATTTATAGAATCCAAAAGTGATAGTATTATTTTACAGAAATTCAAAAATTAGAGTATTATTTTATAGAAATTCAAAAATAAGGGTAATATTTTAAAGGCATTTAAAAGTCAAGGTTTTTTTTTTTCAAAAAAGTTAAAACTCAAGGTATTTTAATGTTATTATCCCTAAAATAAATTTAGAACAAATAAATATGTTTTTTAAGAAATCACAAAATTAATTATTAAAATAATAATAATCAATGCAAACCGCGTCAATAGTCAATATGAATATACCATATTGGTAGTAAAATATAATTATATTTTCTATACAGAGGGATGATACTAAGTATATTAAGAGCATTACCAAGTTTTTAAAACCAAATGGCATATGAGATGTGATTGTTCATATTAAAACTTATTGTTTTATCATTGAATGCTACCAACTCATGTATGATATGTTTTGGCATTAAATAATGAGTAATGCTATGGGCACCATATGGTGTTCAAGAGTGCATATTATATCATTTTGTTATTCAGTAATTATAGTTACACTTCAAATAGAGTTCATATAGGATTTAGTTTATTAATTAAAATCACCTAATTATATATTAATATGCCATTGTGGTATTAGGTACTACTAATACATGTCTATAAAATTACTCTTCTTAAAAATATGATACAAAATTCGGATTACCTATCATTATTCATTGGGTAAATAAGGGACTACTCACAGTGGAGCACGTATGGTTTTCCAAAGTAGTTTAGAGAAATTTAAGTTTTAAATGCATAATTGTACAATTACAAAGTTCAAGGACCACCTACAACAAATTAAAATTTGGTGACTAAAATTAGTGAGAGTAAAGTTAAAAAGATTTAAAAAAAAAAATTATATCATACCCTATTGGAAAATGTTGGATTTTTTGTTTAAGGTAATTAATTATACATTTGATTAATTAATTTAACATAAAATGGTTTCAAGTTTTTTGTAATATAATAATAACTACGGAGTAGGCTTGAAAAGGGAAAAATAAATGAAGAGGGCAGCAAGCCAGCAACACATAAATGAAGTACCAGAGAAGTACCAATCTATTAGGCCCTCATTTAATCAATATCGTTAATTTGTTAACTACTCAGTAGCTTTAAGGGTCAATTCGTAGTTGAAGGTTGACTCACTGTCCAGTTGACTGAGGGAGCTTTTCCAATGTTTAGGGTGACGCACGGTGTAGCCGAAAAGGCGATTGAGAGGACTCTAGTTTACTGGGCAAGGCCATAGTAAAGCCTTTTTATTTTTTATTTTTTTCAGGAGTTTTTGGCCAAATAATCGAATTTGGGATGGCAGTTTGCAAAATAAACTTTTTTCAAATATTATTAAAGAAAATTATTTAAAAATTACCTTTTTCATGTTTAGTATATTTTGGTTTATTTTTTGAAAATTGATTCTTTTTAAAAAATTAATTTAATTTATATAAAATAGATCAACTGAAAAAAGCTATATCAAAATAAAATTATAAAACGGTCATTTATTATATAAGTGAAAACAATTATCACTTTTTAAATTAATCTTAAAAAAAAGGTCATTTCTTATAAATATTCAAAAAAAAAGTCTTTTAGCTAAATATCTAAATTTTGAATAATAGCTTGTAAAATGACAATTTTTCAAACATTATTAAAAAATGGTCGAATTTTAAAAGTTGTTTAACAATAGTTATTTTTCATATTTAGTATATCAATAATGTTGATTTATTTTTTCAAAATTGACTTAGCTTTTCAAAAATTGATTTACTTTATGAAAAAATATATCAATAAAAAAACAGCTATTTATTAAAATAAAATTATAGAACGGTCATTTATCAAATAGGAGTAAAAAATGGCTATTTTTTAAATTGATCTTAAAAAAGTCTACTTCTTATGAATACTAAAAAAAATGTTTTTGGCACTTTGGTATGGCTTAAAAGAGACCATTTGATTTTAATCGAACAACTTAGAACATAAAACGTAAAAATTTCATAAGCACATGTACACATGATGGAATCCTCTTGGTACCTTTCCTCTTTTAACTCTCAATGTCTCTCTCCAATAAAAAAAGAGTTATTTTCAGAAAATAACCTTTTTCTCTTTTATAAATGAAAAATAGATTCATTGTCCTTTTTTTGAAGACTAAACTAGCATATTTTTTTAACGTATTTTTTAGTGGGTGAAACATGTTTATAGCCTCTAAATTTTAGACTTAATCCCATTTTAGCCAGTGACTTTTGAAATGACTCATTTAAGACACATGATCTATGAAAATATCACAAATTGTCCTTTTCATCACTCTTCTGTTACAAATGAATGAAAAAAAATCCCAAATTTGGTCCCTAAATTATTATAAAATCCTATTTTGACCTCTAAATTTTAAAAGAACTATATCTTAATACTATATATATTAAAATGTCTTATTTTCATATCTACAATCAATTTATTGTAAATAAAAAAACAACAAAAAAGTGCACGTGTCACTCATTAAGACTTTTAACAAAAATATCTTAAAGAATTTTCAAGATAAAAATGAAGTAGTAGAAAATTTTTGCTTTATATAAATAAAACTATATATAAAAAAACAAAAAACCTATTTTGGTATAAAAGTTAGTTATCCCTTTGTCATCTTGATTTAGTTGTAGAATATTTTTTTAATCTTTTGTAGACTCATCATACTAGGTAAATATTACAATAAGTTCAAATATAACTAGGATGTATTGTAATTTTAATATTCAAAATAATTTTTTTTAAAATATTATAAGAAAACTCAAGATTTTTGTGACAAAACTTAAAAATATAGTACATTCTAATTATATACGAACTTAATGTAACACTCACCTTTATGATGAATCAAAAGATCACGAAAATTTCAAAACTAAATCATGACCGCAAGAAGATCACTAATTTTAATATCAGAATAATTCTTTTAAAAAATGATTTAAAATAAAATAAATATTTTTTATTATCTCATTTTTATCTTTCAAATTGCTTAAAATGTTTTTATTAAAAGGTGAATGATACATATTCTTTCTTATTTGATTTTAATAATAAAATGATTGTAGAGATGAAAATGGAGATACTATTAAAATATGGATGTTTTAAAGTTTGAGTGTCAAAATGAGATTTTATAATTATTCATGGGCCAAAATTGAGACTATCTATTTGTTATGTAATAATGATAGAAGGGCCAAACTGAAAATGTTAATAGATTGAGGGTCACTAATAGGTCATTTAAAAAATTAGGAGCCAAAACAGGATTCAATCTAAAGTTCGAGGGCTAAAAGTAATTTTTACCCTTTTTTTAAATGAGAAAAGATCTGTTATTGGCTATTGCACGGGACATTTGAAATTTTAGTACATGATATAAGTATTACCTTTTATACGATCAAATACTACATGAGGTCTCTCGATTCTCACATTAGAGTGGGAGATTTTAATCTTGAGATTATTATGAATTCAAACATAGACAATACAAATACTTTTGATACCATCTATATATGCCGAGCTCACTACATCTATATATGGAAAAGCTCCGAAAGCAAGTTTATAACTAAGAGTCTAAGACATTGTTTTTGAGATGTCTCAACGATTAACTGATAGTGACGTTTATAATACTGGTATTTTTATAATATCAATCAATATCGTTCTTTTTTAACTAGTTGACTAAGAATTTGGCATATTGATAGGCGAGTTTTCCATCAGTAAGTGAAATTCCTTTTGGATTTCCCACTAGGAAGCTTCCTGATGCCCGTTCAAAGCAAGGCTTGGTGTCACACAGTAATAGAATAATAGAGTAAGTTTATCATAAATCCCAAAGTTAATATTGTATATAGAAAATTCGTCTTAGGAGGTTGGTTCAAATTATATGCATGTGTGTAATATCCATATACTCAGTTTATCATTATTATTTAAGATTGGGATATTTCTTAAGAAGAGCGAAACAATTATCGGCTTTTTAGTCAAATTACTGAATTTGGATCATATTTTGCAAAATAACTATTTTTCAAATATTGTTTAAAAATATCAACTTTTAAAAATAATTTAAAAAATGGCCGTTTTTCATGTTTAGTATAATATATTGATTTATTTTTGAAAATTGATTTATTTTTTAGAAAATTGACTTATTTTTTAAAAAAATTGATTTACATTTTCAAAAATTAATTTACTTTATAAAAATTAATTCAATTTATAAAAAATTGATTTACTATATAAAATATAGATCAACTAAAAATGGCTATTTATCAAAATAAAATTATAAAAACTGTCATTTATTAAATAAGTGTAAAAAAAATAGCCATTTTTTAAATAGATCTTAAAAAAAGATAATTTCTTATAAATACTTAACAATTATCTTATTGTTAATCAAAGTAAGTGAGAGCACTTCCATTCTTATTTAATCCATTTTTGTATAGAAAAATAAAATCAGTGAAAGGTCCTTATTAACCACAAAAAAAAAGAGTAAAATATGGAGATTCTAGGTACGATTTTTGCATAAATCCAAACCCATAATCTAAAAAATTGAAAAATTTCAAATGGATTGAAACTTTTGAGAAATCTGAATTTGCTTAGAATAATACCACTCTTTAATAATATTTAAAAAACCAACAATTTTAAAAAATTGATACTTTTTAAATATACTCAAGGTAATCAATCAAATTATTTGGAGTAATCAAAAGTTACTTGATATAACTAGAGGTGTCAGTATGGGCTGACCCATATTCCGAAAAAAAAAAAAGCATAGTACCTACCTGGCTCTGTCCAGGCCAATATTATGTCGGTCTTGGCCGACCCGTTACATATAGTAGGAGATGGATTAGACCTCAATTATAAGCCCATGGGCCTGACCTGACCCGATTTACATTTTTATCAGCCTACATTACGCCTATATTTAGTCATTCTATATATAATTTTAAACATATTTCTTAATTAAAATTTTAAAAAATCTTAATTAATATTTTCATTTATATACTTTAATGTTATTTATTTACTTATTTTTGTTTATTTTCAATTTATTCAAATTTTAAAAGAATATGAATAGGTTTAAGGCCCATATTTAGTACTTTAAAGCATAGAATAACAACGAAATTAAGCCCACATTATGGCTTATATTTGGCCTGTATAAATACAACATATTTAGGCACATCCTATTTAGATTTGCATAAAATGTGGGCTAAGCATGAGGGCCGTGCCGACCCATATTTTAGGTGGATCAGGCCTAGGGACAGTACAAAGCCCGTATAGGCTTATTAAATGTAGGTCGGTCCGACTCGGCCCGGCTCGACCTGACCCATTTTATATCTCTAGAGATAACCAGTCTAACGATTTTAAATAACCGGTCCGATTACCTCAAGTACCTTATCAATTAGTAAAAATTGATATTTTTATAAATATTTTAAAAAGTGGTCTTTTCAAAATAATTTGAGATTTTACAATAAAAAGTCAAATTTCCTCTACACCTTTTGATCCTAGTGATAAGGTAAGTTTCAAAGATTCCTACATAATAGCCAAGGAGCACAAAAAATATTACTATCGGATTATCGGTCATAAAAATTTATGATAGTTCTAAAATTAATTTCATATTGAAAAATACATTAGCAAAATCATTTTGGTCCAAATTACACGGACCCGGGTCCAAATCCACTGCA
This sequence comes from Parasponia andersonii, assembly GCA_002914805.1. Lineage (NCBI taxonomy): Eukaryota > Viridiplantae > Streptophyta > Magnoliopsida > Rosales > Cannabaceae > Trema > Trema andersonii. The sequence continues at coordinate 765,750 of JXTB01000165.1, forward strand.
AAATTAGAACCCAGGATCCAGTGACGGGCACCGAGGTGAGAAGCTCAAGGCACAGCTATGAGCTATGAAAGAGTTGCGAGCACCCAGGAAAAAACAACATGAGGACAAACAAAGGAAACAAGCATTATATTGTAACTCGTTTCAGCTAAATAATTTCGTATAGCTTAAAAAATTATTTTGTGGGTTTATAAGTAATTAAACTTTAGCTACTTATTATCTTCATAGCTTTGTATTTATAGTGGAGGTAAAGGATCATTAACTATTTTCAACTCCTAAAATATTATTTAGGAACAATGCATGTTAGGTTAGATACTGGAAGTGCACCATAAAGGGGCCAAATATTGGAGCCAGTTCCTCAGAAAATGGAATTTCTTCTAATTATATAATACAGGAACTATAGAAGTTCAACTGAAATACCTTCATTTAATAAGCACATTATTCATTGTGCACTAAGCATGCAACTCTGATGGAAATAAATGCTAGTAATTAACTAATTTATGAATCAGTTCCTTCTGGAGTTAAGTGGATTTTCGGATTCGCTCTCTCCGGTGGATATGTAGATCAAATATCCGGTCGAACTACGTACGTAAATACTCGTTGTCATTCTTTTCTCTTGATTACTTTCATTGTTAGTAGTACTACGTACTGATTCATTCATCTGATTAATTGTTACCTGGTCTGAGTTATTTCATGTTGATAATTAAAGAGGTCTGAGACCAATTTCCTAACTCTAATTAGCGCTACTTGTAGCGTTTCAATGTGGAGATTTCTGCTAATTAATACACAGACTACTGGGCAACTCCAACCTCTTAACTCCTGTAAGTTGAAGGCCATGGCCAAATAAACTGCCTTAATTTTCTCTCTGGCATTTCTTTATTTATAGTCCTAATTATCTAATAATAACTTTGGATAGACTGAAGAGTTCGAAGTTATAACAAGCATGACTTGTGCATATACACGTACATGCACGCATCCAACGGAGAGTGCAAAGCCCATTTATCATAAATAACAGTCTCATACAAGATCACTACCAAATTTGTCTACATTAAACTTTCATACTTATTATGAAGGTGAATTAAAGATATTCAACAGGATGAATATCTGAAAACAAATAGTACGAGAGATTTGGCGAAAATGATAAAAGATATATAAAATACCAAATCAATCAAAACCATCGATAACAATCTACGTCCCATAATGAGAAAAGAAACCAAAACCGCAACATAATCCACATAATCCAATATACCTCCAATTAACGAAAATGTCTCAATAATAGAAATTAAATATGGCAATAACTCTAAACAGTATATATGAGTCCTCTAACAACTTTCCTCATTCCAATGAGTCCAACTTACCTTCGAATTTAGAAAACATCTGAAACACTTTAGTAAACTATAACAATAGCTTGTCCAGCTCCAGGAAAAGTCTGACGTACTTCAATTCCAACAAACTAAATGTGATCTGCCGCGAGGATTGGGGAAATATGATTAGTCATTCTTCAATCTCATTGTACAGTTTCTCATCTGCATTCATAAAGAATAATAATAAGCTGAAACTCCATAATTAAATCTTCATCCTACATGATCATAATGTAAAATCTGATATTTAATAGGGGTAAAATAGGTATTATGCAACCAATGGCAAATTTGTAATTAAAAATTTTCAGATTAATTTAATCAAAATATTTGGAATTATTTTCTGGGTGCTACAGTAACCTAAAATTGTATAAAAGGCCCTTATTTCTTCTCTTCTTCTCTATCAAAGCTTTGAGAGAGAGAAAAAAAAATGCCAGAACTATCGAGCTCCACCACTGCCGCACCTGCCTCCGACCTACCCCGCAATGACCGTCTCCCTCTAACGAAGTCACGCCACCAAGTCCTATTGGATTTCGTCCCCAGAAAATAGAGATTGGCTACTTTAAAATTTCTAGCAACCTTAAGATTTTTCGGCCATTGGAGTTTTACTAGACCTCCTTTTGCGATACCGATGGTAAGGTTGGATTTGTCTCATCTTCACCGTCATTTCCTATTTCGGCCCCTAACTAGCCGCTAGTAAGATTTTTACTGTTTGGGCTATTTTACCAAAATTTGTAAAAAGTGATATTTTTATAATTATTTATTTTACCTAAGGTAATTATATGAAGTGAAAGAGGGTTGAAAATTATGAATAATTATAGCTAGTAGAAGTCCCCAAATATATATTAATTTTTGAATTAAAAAATGTGATTTTTTTATAATTCAAAATGAAAAGTGATATTTAAAACTACATAATGTTGGATTGAAATATGTTAATATTCAGTTTGAATCTTGGGCTTAGATTAGAAAATTATTACCTTTCGAAATATTATTGCCAAAATGACATTTATTTACAAATAATTAGTGAAGTTAATATTTTTTCTAATAACTTTGAAAGTGATATTTTCATAAATATTTCTGTGACAATAGTAATTTTTGAACTATTTCAAGAAAGTGATATTTTTCAAATTAATTCCAAAAGAGGACATTTTGTAATTCTCGGATTTAAAGTCCGCTTAAGGCTCAGGATCTTGAAATTGAATTCTGATTTTAAATTTAGATTTAGTGAGATCAAAAAACGAGTTTTAATATATAATATCACTATGTTTTAAAGTGGCACAAATTCAGAGACTTGTGAATAGTATCGTTTTACGTGCCACAGGATGGGTACTGCCTCAGAACCTACTTTTAACAAATTATATGTCTAACTTAGTATTTTTGAGTACTCTGAATTCAGTGGTAACCTTTGTTTCTCAATCCGAGGCTCTGTTGGAAAAATCACTTTTGAAATGAACTTACCGAGATCCCGAAACAACCGTTTGAGCACTTAAATGACCAACGAGAGTTTTCTTCGTGTATTATTAACTTGGTATTACTACCATATCGAGGTAGGGATTCAATTACCTAGTTTTATACTTATTTGATTCATAATTGTATTATAATTGATTTATGAAAAATCGTGATTTACGCGATGATTTACTAAATTGTGGAAACACGATGGATTATATTGAGATTAGACTATGTGGACTTTTATATATATTTTTAAATTATAATTATGGGGTAATACATCGGTGTGCTACCCATGTTACAGTAAATCCCAGAATAATGCCAAGTGGTATTTTCAAAGTATTGTTTGGTGAATATTTTGCATGGTTATTACATTTCCTGTCACATGCTGTACATACTATAGGATCATATACTTGAGTTCCATTATTACATTACGATAGTTTAGATCGCTGACGAGTTGCTGCAATGCTAGATGATAGACCTAAGCCCTTGTGCATGTTTTTGGCTGATGCGCCTACAGATAGTATCAGGATGCTAGGTACCTTTGTAATAGAGGTATTATAGGGCCGAGATAGAAAGATGAGAGCTCACACATATACTTAGTTAATTTATGATATATAGAATTATATGGATTTAGTTTTGAACATGAGATTATTCAGGATAAATGGATTTTAAAAAAAGTATTAACCATGCATATTTAGTAAAATTGCATCCATTCAAAAAGAAAATTGAAGTTCTATTGAGCATGTGAATGCTCACTCCCTATTTCTCCAACTTTCAGGTATTTGACTATTTAAGGTAGTTATCTTGATAGATAGACAAGCTGTGCGGCTTGTGTATGCAATTCTACTCTTAATCCCTGGCGGGCGTTCATACTTTGTTGTCATACTTTCCTTGTTCAATTATTTAGCTAAGATTAGTAAATCTATTAAGTAGATATATAAGGATGGTTTTGTCGTTAATTTGAGAACTTAAAACAACAAATGATTTAAAGTAAATTATTTTAGACTTTGGATTAAAGTTTCAATTGAACTCGGTTTATCAAAATCTATGAATTATTTACGAGTTTTCAAATGAATTAATCACAAGCTTTCTTAAACTTTCATAAGTATTTTTCTTAAATAATTAAAACTGCTAAGAATTTTAATAATCTTGGAATTTATACTGATTTGAAGATCAAAATAAAATTATTTAATATTTAATTTCCTCTGAATTTAGTAAAAATAATATTTAATTATTCTTTCATCTAAAATTATTAAAAATTACGACTTTAAATTTCTGATCGTGACACATAATCAATATGACTCGTTACTGCACATTAATTTAATAAAAATATTAACGTATCCCTTTTTTCATCCTATAAAACATAAGTATCGATTAATCTTTTTGGAGCTCTCTTCGAGTATTATACCTAGCTTTTCCAACCAATATGGCCATGAATTTTGGAACTCGTTTTCTTACTTGGCTTAGCTTAATGACAACAATATTGCATGCATATGAGAGTTATAATTTTTAAGAAAAAAATATTATCACTACGATTTTTGTAACTTGGCCTAGCTAGATCTTAATCTACAATAATCTTTTATTAATTTCTTCATCAGTTATACGATCCCTCACAAAATGGTCATATATTTCCATCATTCACCCACTGTGGCTCTCTGATGCAAATCCAGGCACAGTTACAAAGGAGCCAATTCAAGTTCCAATTGGACCGGCTAGAAGAGCTCGAGCTAAAAGATTAAAGGAGTCTCTCAATGGATTGATTCAAAGTATTTGGACTGAGATAAATTCTTAGAGGCCCAAATATGATATTCCACATGATCCACAAGGTCAGATTTCTATCATTTAAGCTTTGGAATAATCTACAAAAGACTCTCACAAGAGGATTGCTCAAGAGTGCGTGAATTAAAGCTAAGTTTCCTAATTTTGGTGACTTACCCATTTTTGACTCATCAAGAAAAATGGTTGGCTGTAATTAGTTAAATTACCTTTCTTATTTATTTATTATAAATTTTATTGCTGAGTTGTAAGGCTTGCATGCCAATCTAGATACTTTCCTTTTTTTTTATTGTGCAATAGACGTATTTTTTAGGGTAATTGTAGGAAATCAATTCTTTGAATTGAATTAAATTATTTTAGTTTCTTTTTCTTATTTTGGGTAGTTTCTTAGATGTTTTTAGCAGCCAATTTTCGTGGTCTTTTTGAATATTAATAGCCATTAGCTTAATAAAAAGATCAGATTAAAATTCATTAAAATTAAGAGTAATTTCTCTTTGGTACTTTAAGAACTTATTCGAACTTATCAGATTTCTCTGTGGCGTTCATCCCTTGATTTATCAATCGAGTTTTCCATCCTTGATTGTGGCGTCTTCCTTTATACCAAGGTTTACATCTCTTTATAGGTGTTGGGTCGAGGTTTTCCATCCGAATCTGATTGTAGAACGGTCATAGGCATCATCCTTGTTTTGGGTTTCGTCACAAGTTGGCGGGGTTCGTATCATTTGGTATCAGAGGATCAGATTCTAGTCTCAGGTTTAATCTATCCTTTATCTTTTCTTTCTAGTCAAAACTAGTCTATATTCTTTCTTCTTTTTTCCATCTAAATCGTCCAAAAAAAAATATAAACTCGATCTGTTCTAGTCGTAGCCAATTCACATTGCTTGTTTGCTTTTGAATCCGAATTTATATCTTTGTATCTTTCAGTTAGCACTTGTATTTTCAGTTAGTATCTGGGTTCTCAAAAAAAAAAAAAGAGAGAAGAATCAGTGGCTGAATTAGAGGTATTTTTAGGGTGGTTCATTAAAACAATCGTAACTTTTGATCTAGGTATCGAAACGACTATTATTATATATCAAATCGAAACTTATTTCGAGCCCTACAATCTAAATTGTTCATATATTGTTCACCCTAGTTTTCGAGCCCAAAATCCATCATTTTCATCACTTTCCTAGCCTTCAAAGTTTTGTGTGCGCTTTTTTTTTTTTCTTTGTTTCACTTTCTTTGCTTGTAAAATTCTAGAAACTATTATTCTAGGTTATTACATTAAATCCTGATTTGGTTGGTGAGTTTTTTGTGTGGATGGTTGCTAAGAAATTCTCATTATTATTTTTTTAAAGAAACGTTTACTCGCTACTCTTGACACTAAAACTAAATTGGTAACCAAAAACTAAGCTAGTAGCTAGTTAGTAATTTGGCTAGTAACGAGAAACTAATTTGAGAAATTAATATAGTTTATGAGAAACTAGATTAGTTATTGTTCTTCTTTTTTTTTTTTAAAAAAAGAGGGAATGGTTAGTGATTACTCTTGAAACTAAAAACTAAAGTGGTTTCTAATGTCTTTAAGTTTCGGGAGGGGAGAGGGAAGGAAGTGGAGTCTCACGTTTTAAGTGGGAAAAAAATCAACCTAGTTTTTGGTTATTATTCTTTTCTTTTAATTTTTTTTAATCTTTTTTTAAGGAGAGAATGGTTATTGACTACTTTTGAAACCAAAAACTAAATTGGTTTCTAACATTTTTAAGAAGAGGGGGAGGGAGAGTGAGGAAGAAGTGGCCTCTCATGTCTTTAAGTGAGGGAAAAAAAGAGTAGCTCTTTCTATTTATAAGAAAAGGGAAAACGAAGAAAAATTAATTTAAAATGAAAAATAAAATATTAAGGTAAAAATAGGAAAATGGAAAATAACAAAAGAAAAGAAAAATAAAAGTGAAAAAAAATAAAAAAGAAAAAAGAATTAAAATAGTGAAAGAAAAAAGTAGCGTATTTACGTCTTTAAGTGCGGAAAAAAAGAGTAGTTCTATCTATTTATAAGAGAAGGAAAAAAAAGAAGAATCTAATTTAAAATGAAATATAAAAGATTAAGTAGACACATGAAAATGAAAAATAACAAAAGAAAAAATAAAAGTGGAAAAAATAAAAAAGAAAAAAAATTAAAATAGTGAAAGAAAAAAAAACGAAAAAAATGAATAAAAGAGAAAAAGATAAGGATGGGAGAAAAAAAAAACCCTAAAAAGTGCACTTATTGTGGCTTTCATACTTGACGCGAAGAAGAAGAGCCTTGATTGAAGCCCAGAAACCTCTACGCTGGCAACTATTTTAATTAGAAATACCAATTTATACATACAAGATATTTAGAGGAAATTTGATTTTTTATGGTATGTTTTTCGAAAAATTAAAAAATCCATGTATTTGAAATTGTTCTGAAAAATCTCGGATTTAATTATAAAAATACCTTTTTTAAAAGTATTTAGAAAAATACCACTTTTTATTGATTCATGAGATACTTAAGGTAACTAGTCGAATTAATTGAGGTAACTTGAACAGTTACTTCAAGTAACTGGATTGGTTACTCTAAGTAACCTAACTAGTTACCTCGAGTATCATTGGAAAATGCCAAATTTAAAGAAAAAAATTGTATTTTTCTAAATATTTTTTAAAAGTGTTATTTTTTTAATAATACTTTTAAAAGTGATATTTTTCTAAATCAATCCGAGATTTTTCAAAAAAATGAGTCCATCCGGGATTTTTCAATTTTTGGTATCTTGGGCCTGAAATTTTGTAAATAGCTCTGATTTTTATTATTTGTTGGAGGTCGTAATTTGAAATTATTTCTAAAATATGCGTTTCTAACACTATTACCTGTAAAATACAAAAGAATTATAAAAATACCGGGGTTATTTTTCTCCCCGATTTCCATATGATTTTTATTAGAAAAATATTATTTTTTTAAAATTTTTTTAAAAATATTATTTTAAAAATAATTACTAGTTACTAAAATTTGAAAATTGATTATCGGTTAACAATATCAGTTATATATCCTTGGTTACTAGAAGTTGGTAACCGATTACTAGTTATTATTTTAAAAATGATATTTTTCTTAATATTTTTTTTAAAAATAATATTTTTCTAATAAAAACCTTATGGGGCGTATGAAAAACACAGGTCACTGTATTTTTTATTTTATTTTATCTAAAAATCCCCTAAAAGGCCTAATTCCCTAAAAATATGTAAAAATTAGGTCTTGTATCGTACTTTTAGAAAAGTTTTTGAAAAATACGGTGAGATGTGTTTTTTAGATCTAGTAAGGTTTTTTTTTTAATTTAAAAAAGTAATTTTCTAAAAAAGTTTAGAAAAATACCATTTTTTTATTGTAGTAACTATTAATCTGTTAAGTATTTATAATTGGTATATAACTGTAATGATAATCAGTAACTAGTTTTCAGAAATTAGAAATTAGTAATCGATTTAAAAATAATATTTTCTAAAATTTTTTAAAAGTGATATTTTTTTAATAAAAACTGTACGAACATTATAAAGAAAAACTTGACCTCCGTCATTTTGTAATAGTAAAAATGTTAGAAACCCTCAAAAGACATGTATAAGTGTCCGAATCCCAATTTTCGTTTGCTTGAGCATGTGTAAGGATCGCTGTGCATGAGTAATTTCTTGGGCTGTGGGCCTATTATGCATTTGAGCTCTAGGTCCGTTATGTATAAGAAGTGCTTGGGTCTTTGGCATTGGGTCTAATGCACTTTTGATCATCAACAAGAGTCATCAATGAAATAGTTGTTCTGAGATCTTGGTTTTTACATGTTAGTACATATGATGCACATGTATTCGTAATTTGATAAGGCAGATATTTGCTGTTTATTAAGTTGCAAGGATAATAAAGGTCGTTTAGTACAATTTTATTTGTTTACAGCTTATATTTCATAGTGTTTGTTTTGATAATTTGAGAGTTAAAAAGAATTATTGGGTTTTATATGATCTATAAAAAATTATTGGAGATTAATTCATCTTTATTATAGTAGATTATTGCGTACTTATCGGGCTATGCATTATGACTATGTGGCGCTTGGGATTGCGAATGATATGTACAACACTAAATTTTCGTTTAAACTAAAGAGATACATTTGTAATTTTTTCTTCCAACAACTTGTCTTTTTTTCCTTTTTTTTGCCCCCTATACCATACGATCAGTCTCAATTAGGTCTCTGAACTTTCAGAGCGTCAATTTATTATCTTGAATTATGATTTTCTTTTATTTTTATTAGTCATTGAATATTAAAATATTTTCATTTATAACTAACTTTTGAACTATAATTTTTTAATTTGCTTTGGCCCTCAAATTATATTTTAAGTCAAAGTTTTGCCCTATACTTCATAAAATTATGGCCAAAATTAAAAAAAAAAAAAGAAAAGAGAGGAAAAAAATAGTCAAAGCTGAGATAAAATATAATTCTAAGATAGGATATCTTTATCTCAGTCTAAGATAAGATATTGAGATAATTTAAAGTCTTGACTTTTGGTAGTTAGTTCTGAAACCAAAAGTGAAAATTAGAGCATCTTCATTGGGCATTCTATTACTTATGCTAATGCTAAATTTTAGCATTTCACTAAAAAAAAGTGTCTCTAGTACTATGTCAAATATAACATATTTTTTAGTACCTTCTATTTTTTGTGTTAAATATAACTCAAGATATAATATATGCTATAATTTATAATATTGACATTATTAACAGTGTTCATTTTAGCACAAGAGACCGCGATAACATAAAAATAACCCAAAATAGTGGGGTAAGCGTTGTTGCAAAAACTATACAATTTTCAAGTTCTAAGGATAAAAACCTAATAGAGGGTGATATAGTATACTATGGCATTATAAAGGAAATTTGGGAACTTGATTTTGTCCCATTTCGGTTGTCGATGTTTATGTGTCAATGGGTGGAGAGTAACCATGGGGTTAGAGAAGATGAGTTAGGCTTCATTTTAGTTGATCTAAACCAGATAGGTCACAGGAATGATCCATTTATAATGGCAACACAACCAAAACAAGCATTTTACGTCAATGATCCACTTGATGCTCGATGGTCAATTGTTCTTGCAACAAAACCGAAAGAATATCAAAATTTAAGAGTTTAAGATGAGAACGAAATACTTGTTGCACATGAAATATTCTCAAAAGAAAATTTGGTGGAGGCTTTGATAGAAGACGTTAATGAAGGTGATGTTACATGTTTATGAGATGATAGTGAA